>PVKV010009289.1:0-55894 GCA_004027835.1 Alouatta palliata | reverse complement strand
CAAATTCAGAAAATTTAACATTAATGCAATATTATTTTCTATTAAAACATTCATATCAGAGTTTGCCAGCAGTCTCAGTTATGTCCTTTGTGATGTAAGTATAGTCCAC
The DNA here is from genome assembly GCA_004027835.1 of Alouatta palliata. Classification (NCBI taxonomy): domain Eukaryota; kingdom Metazoa; phylum Chordata; class Mammalia; order Primates; family Atelidae; genus Alouatta; species Alouatta palliata. The sequence goes on along the minus strand of PVKV010009289.1, from coordinate 55,785 downwards.
AGAGAGAATGGAGAGTAATGAGTAACAAAGCAAATGGAATTTAATTTTTAAACATAAGTTCAACTGTAGTTATTTTTATTTTTAATATATATAATAATGTGGGACGGCCTTGATGCCTTCCTCATGAAACTTTAGATTTGACATTGTAAGATGAACTCAGAGAGGTGCTTTGTTTATCTTCTAAGTATTCTTGTTTATTGATGTAGTGACATGTTACAAGAATTTTATCTCAGAGAAATTACCTCCCACAAAGATGGCAACATTAGAAGAACCTGCATAATCGTATGCTTTAATTGTGTTATGAAATTATTTTACTACTTCTCTGAAAGTTCAAAATTGTTACCATTTATTTTCTTGGTTACCTGCCTGTTTTCTTAAGAACTATGCTTAATGATTAGCATATGTTTGTGCACAACTCCTCTCTGATATCAAGTGTCATTTTCCTCATTTTATCATTTGGATCTCAAGATTCTGAGATGACATGTGATTTGTCCAACATTAGAGAATGGTACAATTGAGAACACTAGAAAATATTGCAGAGCAATAAGCTTAAATTGAGATAAATATTTTCTCTAAGTGAATCACATGCTTTGACCTTAAAATGAAGATTAGGTAGTTTTTTCTTAAAGCTTCACATAGGTAGAATCTGTCAAGCATAATATCTTGGTTCAAGAGGCTTTAATCTGCTCAAGGTAAAATACAACTTTAATTTCTTGCCGAAGATGGTAATATTAATCTTGGGTGAAGACTATACTTTCAGGGATAATTTCTATAGTTTGTAAATCTTGAGTGCTATATCAAAGTGAATCAGTTTGTCCACCAGATATGTGTGGCAGATGTTCTGTTAAAGTCTGGGGATACAAAAATGGTAAACAGTGTTTATTGTCATCTAAAAACTTATAATCTTGCAAAGAAAAACAAGACTAAGAACTATAGCCAGGTGCCATAGAACATTTCAGTCAATGAAGGACTGTGTGTGTGTGTGTGTGTATATATATATATATATATATATATATATATATATATATGATTATAATTGATCTGAAAAATTCCACCTAACGATGTTGTTGCTGTTGTAGTGCAATGCATTACTCATGAGTTTGTGGTGATGTTGGTGTGAAGAAACCTGCACTGCCAATTTTATGAAAGTATGGCATACACAGTTATGTACAGTCTGTGATACTTGATCGTAAACAACTCTCACTGGTTTATGTATTTATTATACCAGACTTTTTATTATTATTATTTTAGAGTATATTCCTTCTACTTGTACAAAAAGCTAACTGTAAAACAGCCTCAGGCAGGTCCTTTGGGAAGTACTCCAGAAGAAAACATTGTTAAATTAGTGTGTGTTGAAATTGTGTGTTTTATTGCCCTTGAAGACCTTCTAGTGGGACAAGATGTGGAGGAAAACAGCAATATTGGTGATCCTGACCCTGTGTAGGCCTAGACTAGTGGGTGTGGTTGTACCTCAGTTATTAACAAAAAAGTTTAAAAAGTAAAAATATATACAATAAAAAATTATAAAAATAGTAAAAAATGGTCCAGGTATGGTGGTTCACGCCTGTAATCACACACTTTGGGAGGCCGAGGCAGGTGGATTGCTTGAGCCCAGGAGTTTGAGGCTAGCCTGGGGAGCATGGTGAAACTTGATCTCTACAAAATATTTAAAAAGTAGCCAGGCATGGTGGCACACACCTGTAGTCTCAGCTACTTAGGAGGCTGAGGTAGAAGGATTGCTTGATCCTGGGGGGTTGAATCTGGAGTGGGCCCTGATTATGCTGCTGCTCTCTAGCCTGGGTGGCAGAGGGAGACTCTGTCTCAAAATTAAAAAAAAAAAAAATTAAAAATAGTAAAAGCTTATAGAGTGAAAATAGAAAATATTTTTGTACACCTATACAATATATTTGTGTTTTAAGCTAAGTGTTATGAGTCAAAAAGTTTAAAAGTTTACAGAGTAAAAAAATTACTGTAAGCTAAGGTTAATTTATTGAAGAAAAAAGTTTTTAAAGTGTGGCCTAATTGTACAGTCATGTCCTAGGTCTTCACGTTTACTCACCAGTCACTCACTGACTTGCCCAGGGCAACTTGCAGTCCTGCAAACTTCAGTTATGAAGTACCCTGTACAAGAATATAATCTTTAAATCTTTTATGCCATATTTTTATTGTGTCTTTTCTATGTGTATCTAAACAAATACTTATCATTATTTACAACTGCCTACAATATTCAGTACAGTAATATGCTAGACAGGCTTGTAGCCTAGGAGCAATAGGCTATACCATATAGCCTAAGTGTGTAGTAGGCTATACCATCTAGGCTTGTGTACGTACACTCTGATGTTTTCATAACGACTAAATCACCTAACAACCCATTTCACAACGTATATGCCTGTCATCAAGTGACACATGGCTGTATTGAAAATTGAAGTAAATTACAGAGTCAAGTGAACAACATACATACATATGTATATATATATACACACACACACACACATGCATGTACACAAGTACACAAATACCTTGGCAAATAAAATTGTCTAAGGTGATCTGTAATATTAAATTGTTGTTTAACAATAAATTAAGATCACAAATGGAAACAAATAGCAATGCTGCTATACCTGGGGAATAGCAATAGGAGGAAGCCATGACTATTCATAGGAATAAACAGTCACAGGAAGGGTCAACAGAACAAGGCAAGAGCTATAGCTGTAGAAGATGGGATGCCCAGCAGAGGAATGCAGACATTGCTAACCCGGCCCTGACCTATTTCTCTTCCCAGAAATCTGACCACCAGCTTTATCTATGTTGTTACAAATGGCAAATGCCAGGATTCCATTCTTTTTTTTTTTTTGAGACAGTTCCACTCTTTTGCCCAGGCTGGAGTGCAATGGTATGATCTCGGCTCACTGCAACCTTCCCGCACCGGCCCCACCCCCCGGCTTCAAGCAATTCTTCTGGCTCAGTCTCCCAATAGCTGGGACTACAGGCATCAACCACCATGCCTGGCTAATTTTGTATATCAAAATTTTTTGTTTCATCATGTTGGCCAGGCTGGTCTCAAACTCCTAACCTCAGGTGATTTGCCCGCCTTGGCCTCCCAAGGTGCTGGGACTATAGGCATCTGCCACCATGCCTGGCTAATTTTGTATTTTTAGTAGAGATAGGGTTTCACCATGTTGGGCAGGCTGGTCTCTTAACTCCCGATCGCAAGTGATCCACCCACCTTGGCCTCCCAAAGTGCTGGGATTACAGGTGTGAGCCATTGCACCCAGCCAATTTCATTCTTCTTAATGGCTGAAAAATATTTCTTTATTTTCTTTTCTTTTAGAAATGAACACGCTTTAACATTTTACTCATGAGTCATGGCTCACATGTATAGCAAGAAAGGGTTTGATGAATAGGGAAGTTCCCAGAATAGGATGAACATGAAAAGGACTATAGTGATGAAGCACACTCAGTCTCAGAACAGTCACCAGCCACCAGGGAATTAACTGATCATCTGAATGGGGCTGAAAACAATCCAGTGAGTCCCCAGAGGCTCCTGCTCATTGACTTTTTCACAGTAGATGACAGTAGATGACATGTGGAAAAATAGCTAAAAATGGAGGCCCAAAGTAGCCATTGTGCGTAATGGAAGAGAGACCCATTTGGAGATATCTGTATTAGTGAAACCCAAACAATGTGGTTGAGAGTTATGAGGATGATAACTTTTAGGCCTGGAAACCCAGTCTATCCCACTCAATGTAGGAGCTGTGAAGCAGGGGGGATTCCACGTTAACAGGAGAATAGCAGAGCTTCTATTTCTACCTTGCCCAATTGGGAAGGCTGTACAAATCAGGGCTAATCATCTCTGGCCTCCCCCTGAGAAACGTGGGCAGCAGCTTCAGGTGGCCACAGAGGATGCAGGTAGCTTTCTTAAAAGACTTCTTCATGCTTGATAGGCAGTGCTGGGCAATCACAGCAGTCCCAAAGTTACTTCATTCTGTCTTTTCTGCATGTAAATTGATTTGTTCCTCTTTACTGTTCTGAAGAGCCCAGCACAGGTGATACAGCATACCTACTCAGCTACAGATTTCCAGTTTTTGTTTCTGTTTATAATTGTTTTGGTATTTTCCTGTAAAATTCTAAAAATATGCTTAAAACTTTTCCTTCAGGACTCACAATTTCAAAAAAATCAAATTTTTAGTTCATTACAAAATCATTCTACTTGTCTCTGCTACCCAACTCTTATTATCTCATTATTATTTTCAGTTTGTCTAATGGTTATATTTGTAACTTTTGAAGTGCTTTCTCAAGCTCTATTTCTGGATCTATCATGTTTATGTATCTATGTTCTTAATATTTACAAGGTCCCATAACAGTTGGAATCCTTGGGCCAGGCATGGTGGCTCATGCCTGTAATCCAAGGACTTTGGAGGCCAAGGCGGGTGGATCACCTGAGGTTGGGAGTTCAAGACCAGCCTGACCAATATGGTGAAACTTCTTAAAAAAAAAAAAAAAAAAAAAAAAAAAATTGGAATCTTTATGTGTTTCTTACCTAATCCACTCCCAAATTCTGTCAATTCTAACTCCGTGTGTGTGTGTGTGTGTGTGTGTGTGTGTATGTGTGTGAGTGAGATGGAGTCTCCATGTCTTGTCCAGGCTGAAGTGCAGTGGCGCGATCTCCACTCACTGCAACCTCTCCCTCCCGGGTTCAAGTGATTCTCCTGCCTCGGCCTCCCAAGTAGCTGGAACTACAGGTGCCTGCCACTCTTCCCAGCTAATTTTTGTATTTTTTAGTAGAGACGGGGTTTTGCCATGTTGGCCAGGCTGGTCTCAAGCTCTTCACCTCAGGTTATCCACCTGTCTTGGTCTCCCAAAGTGCTGGGATTACAGGCATGAGCCACCACACCTGGCCAATTCTAACATTATTTTTAAATGGCTAATCTTCATAGAGTTTAAGTTGTTTTCTGTGATTATAATTAAGTTGTCCATACTTTGTTTCTATGTTGATTTAATCATATTATTGCTATTAATATTGTATAAATTTCTTTCTCCATAGATCCAAGACATACACGTGAATGAACACAATGAATAAAAATCACACCTGGGAAGTTTCAAGGTAATATTTTTGGGTATCACTTTTTTTTAAATAAATACAAATTTTTTTTTGAGACAGTGTCTCTCTCTGTTGCCCAGGTTGGGTGCAGTGGTGTGATCATGACTCACTGTAGCCTCAACCTCCTGCACTCAAGTGATCCTGCCACCTTGGCCTCCCAAAGTGCTGGGATTACAGGTGTGAGCCACCATTCCTGGCCAAGTATCATTTTTTAATGTTTACAATCCCATATATTCTCAAAGTAATGTTCATTGTAATTAACTTTATGCTTAGCCATTGTTTTATTGCACAGATTTATAGTTGTTTTTTTTTTTTAGAATTTGTAATTGCTTTTTTAAATTTGTTGTTGATATAACTAACATACAATTTCTTTTTTAAATTTTTAAAACTTTTTTCTCTTAAATTTTTTTGTACTCTTTTTTTCTTCTTTTTCTTTAGGGAAACAGTTATTAATAACATACAATTTCATCTCACTAACATTGCTAATAATTGGTTCTAAAGTTTCTTAATCATTGCCTTTCATCTACTAAAGCCACTTCTATTTTTTTAAAAGGGAAAGCACTCTTTCAGGACTTCTTGAAATTCTTTTGTAACTTGAATCAGGTACTATTTATTTCTGCTAAAAATCCATCAAAGTATTTCTCTTTACTGGACTGCTGGACTAGGGCCATAATGGTATTCATGACCTTCTCTAAAATAATTTACTACTTTAAGTCAGTTTTTAAAGTTCACAGATCATAGTGTATTTTTTTAAGAGCATTGGGAATTATTTATTTCCAAGATTCATGATTGCAGACATTCTGTGGTCAGCAAATGTTCTCAAAGGAAGTCTACTGTATATATCTGACTTGGAAGGAAAAACACTGATAGGAGAGTGAATTCTTTGGCTTCCTCATTTAGGCCATGCACATCAGTGCCTCTGTCCCCTCCTTGGCCGGTAGTGCAGTGTCTAGGCAGATTAAATTCTTAGAAGGGTGCTGGTCAGCCAGAGATCACAGATGTGCAAAAGTTGGCTTAAAAAAATTCAGTGTCCCATAATTGGATTCTCCACTGCTGCAAACTCTACTGTATGCCACTGTCTGCCATTTGCCTATGCCTATCCTAGATTGCTCTTCTAAATTTCCCTTGGCAGTAGCTTTAAGTCCCTGTCTCACCCAACATTGGACTTCCTTCATTTGTGAGTGGAATTTGCAAGTGTAAAGGTGTCCTGTACGGTTTGTTCCTGAGGCATGGTTTCAAGTAAAATGGCATTTTACTGCCTGAATTAATGGGAAATTACTTTCTTTTTTTTGAGACTGAGTCTTGCTCTGTTGCCAGGCTAGAGTACAATTGCGCGATCTTGGCACACTATAATCTCCTATTCCCTGGTTCAAGTGATTCTCCTGCCTCAGCCTCCCGAGTAGCTGAGATTACAGGCACGTGTCACCACACCCAGCTAATTGGTATATTTTTCGTAGAGACAGGGTTTCACCATGTTGGCTGGGATGGGGGAAATTACTTTCTATTGGAATTCTGAATAATGTGTACCTAATGTTTATAATGTGAGGGAAAAGACAGGGTGTGGTGGCTCACGCCTGTAATCCCAGCACTTTGGGAGGCCAAGGTAGGCAGATCTGCTGAGGTGGGCGGATCACAAGGTCAGGAGTTTGAGACCAGCCTGACAAACATGGTGAAACCCAATTTCTACTAAAAAAATACAAAAACTAGCTGGAGGTAGTGGCACACACCTGTAATCCCAGCTACTTGGGAGGCTTAGGCATGAGAATCACTTGAACCCAGGAGGCAGAGGTTGTAGCGAGCCAAGATGGCACCACTGCACTCCAACCTGGGTGACAGAGCAAGACTCTGTCTCTAAATAAATAAATAAATAAATAAATAAAGTGAAGGAAAAATGTCAAGCATTTCACTAACAAATGAAAGCAAAGCTCACAAGACTCTGCCAGAAGGGAATTCCAAGAACACTTTCTTCATCATTTCTCCTTTGAGCTCACAAATCTATAGGTTGGTGATTTAGCCTAGGCAGCTCTTCAGGTCTCAGCTGGGCTCACTCCTGGGACTGGGGAACAGCTGGCTATCAGCTGGTGCCTCACAGGTCTGGAAGTTGGCTGGGGTGACTTAGTTCTGCTCCACATGTCTCCCTCCAGCAGGCTGGCCCTGGCATGTTCTCATGGTAAAGGCAGAGCTTCTATTGGAGTACTTGTCTCAGGTACTTTTTTTTCCCAAGCTCCCAACATAGGCTTCTTTAGTGTGCTTCCCAAGTCGACTTCACAGTTTCTCCACAAGATTTCAGTCATTTTACATGAAGTAGGGCAACAGTATTGCAGACCCTCTTCTTGGCCACAGGAAGTCACCAGATTACGGAAGGGAAGAAGGGGCGAGGAAGGCAGTAGGGCCAGCTGCTCTTGGTAAAGCACAAATAGTAACTGGAAAGTACCAACCACAGAGAAGGCAGAAGAGCAGCTTCAGGGCGAACACTCCAGGCTCCAGAGAAAAGCAGATGCTGATGCCGGTCCTGGCTTCTCTACTCACCATGGGCAAGTTATTTATCTCACAGCCTCAGATTCCTTGGAGGTGAAATGGGATAATGCTTTACGGCTGTTGTGAAGATCAGATACAAACATGGAGCTTGGCACATCAGCTGTTGCACAGGCACTCAAGGAAATGATTATACTAGGACTTAGGTGAGGGAATACTATGGGCTTTAAAATAAATCCCAGCCTGAGGCTTATACTGCTGGCATGAGGACAAGGACAGAGACAAACATTTCCCTTGACTTCTTTTCACTTTCAGAAGTCCACAGGCAACTTGCCCCAGTCTTCTGACTCCAATACCACTACCCTACCTCAAATCCTGGACGTGGGCACTGTATTATCCCTATAGTTGTGGAGCTCTCAGTTCCCCACGCTGGTTCTCCAGGCTGGATCCAGCCAAGAGATGCCCCTGCTACATCAAACATCTGTGGCCTCTGGGCAGTGAGTGTTCTGGAGTCCACTGGTCCTTGCCTGGGTCCTATGCCGGGAGGCAGAGGTGTCAGTGATTCCAGCTACTAGGATGCTTGATGGCTGGCCTGAGGCCAGGAGCATTCAAGCCAAGTGTTGCCATCACTAGTGGCCCCACAGGTGGCCTTTTAGCTCCTCACCTGGTGCCCTAGACACAGGCAGAGAGCATGGTGCCCAACCCCAAGCATGTAGTCTCATAGTGAATTAATGAAACAGCAACAAGATAGATAAATTGTCCCACTGGTCCTTTACATAGGTTCTTTCCAACAGCTTTGGAGAGTAAGGGTGTCTCCTTATCCTCATTAGCATAAGACATCTTTCATGTTGAACAGTTTAGACAGTATGTACAACAGGAATGGGTTTAGTGAACAGAGAGATCCCCAGGATAGGCAGGATGGATAAAAAAATGAAAAAGACAAAAATGACAAAGTTCAGATAGTGCCTTCTGCTTATTAATTTATGACAGTCACCAAACACCAAGCACTTTTCTTTTCTATAGTTGAACTCTGTGATCCTATGAATAAGGCTGACCACAAGTCCAGTGAGTGGAGCCTGCTGTTAACTGACTCTTTTACAGTAGATGGCAAGGAGGAAAACATCTATATTTGGAGTCCCAAGGTAATGAGCGAATTATTTTATGTAATAGAAGAGTGGCCCATTGGAGATAACTGTACTAATGGGACCCATACAATGCAAATGAGAGTTGTCAGGATGAGAAATAACTTTCTAGCTATAAGGAGCTCCATCTTTCCCTCACTCTGGTGTCTGCTGAGGGACCTTGGTGTAGAGGTTGCACCCTGAAGAGAGTGCTGGTGATCGGGAAACTGGAGAGTCCTTCTCATTGCTTATCCTCTTCAGCATCCACTTACTTTCCCCTGAAGTTGATATATTGCCAGCATCTTCTTTTCAGATCTGCGGAACATGCAGAACAAGGTCATTGTGTACATGGTCCTTATGGGAAGCTGAAGAGTCATCCTCATCGCTGCTGAGGTTTTCCAGAATCCACTCAAGATTATGTGAAGTTGACATAGGGGAACCATCTTATTCCTCATCCATTGATTTGCCAGATGTTATGCTGAGAACTTCAGGAGCAGCTGAAGTCTTCATCCTTATAGTTGCCTTCATAAATGATATCCAGAGGAGACGTGTATTCCATGTTCTTGAGGCTGCTTTGGTCTTCCATGGAGCTTTCTCCAATGCCCTGCAACAAGGAAACTGCTTCAGTATGTTCTCAACAGATTTTCGTTGTTTTTGATTCCACCGTGACCACAGATGAGGCCTCCTTTTCTGACCTGTCACTTGGAAAATCCCCTACCCGATCTTCATTGGAAGTTTCAGTGAATTGTTCCTTACCATGTACTCTGTTATGTGGCCAGATGGTTTTGACCCACTGCTTGGGGCAGGCAGCATATCTTCTGGACCACCGAGGATATGTTTCTCACAATTGTGACTATCTGGGGTTGGTGTCACAGGTAGTAGAGGAATTTACCAAGACAGTTGTAGGTAAAGAAAGGCAGATTTATTAAAGAAGATATGAAAATATATTGCAAAATTGCAATAGGCAGCACTGCAAAGAAGGGGCTGTCTGCAAAGAGGCAGGGGTGGAAGGGAAGTTTTATAGGGTTGTACTGCATAGGGCTATGTGCAGAATGAGGCCATTGTGTGGAATGAGGTCATCTCTCAGAACAATTGTTTATTATTCTTCCCTACCTGGGACCTTTCCCCACCCGAGGCCCCTTCCTCATTGTTGCTTACTTATCAGGAATCAACATTCCACCATGACAGAATAGAAATGACAGATTTTTGGCATTAGGGTAGAGGTCTTATGTTCCAACTGCTTCCTGTTGACCAGGGGCGTAGAGTTAACCCTACCTATGGTTGTTGATCTATCAGGAGACCCTGTGAGCCATTGCCCTGGTTGTGGGACCTAGGATATTGGATCATGCTGGAGGAAGGCATTCATCAGAGAGGCAGAGCATGTCTAGGCAAAACTGGCCTTCAGCTGAATGGGAGACTCCTAAAGGTAGCAGGCATCATTGAGGAGAGACTGATATCCTGTTCATAGCACCATTTCAAGGTGAAACTACTGAATTCTAGAAGATAAAATTTTGTTTCTTGAGCCAGTTACCAAAAAGGCAAAGGAAAACCTTTTGTAGTGTAACTGTTGATTTTTATACAATGTATACATATATCGAAACATCGCACTGTGCCCCATAAATATGTAAAATTATGTATCAATTAAAAACATTTTAAAATGTCTGCCCTTTATTTTTTAATTGTATATAATACATACATATATGTATATATAATAATACATATATATGTAAAACTGTGTATCACATATATATTTCAATAGCTTTTGGGATACAAGTGGTTTTTCATTACGTGGATGAATTATATAGTGGCGAAAATTGAGATTGTAATGCACCTGTCACTAGAATAGTATACATTGTGCCCAACATGTAGTTTTTTTATTCCTTGCTTCCCTTCCACCCTCCCTGCTTCTGAGTCTCCAATGTCCATTATACCACTCTGTATGCCTTTGCTTACCCATAGCTTAGTTCCCACTTAAGTGAGAATATACTGCCCTTTTCTTTATATGTACTTTTTGGAGAGATTGTTGGAATTCTCAGAGGATGAGAATCCTCAGCTTCAATTATCATCTCTATGAAGAGGAATCTAAGAAAGAGTATATATAAGGGAAAAGGCAAAAACTAGAGGAATGTCTGTATTTAGCGGATGGAAGATGAAGAGCAGTCAGTGGGAAATGGTCAGAGTGGTAGAGAGAAAAACAATGAAGATAAGGCAGTACAAAAGAAGATGAGGAAAGAGTAGTCATTGCATCAAAAGCTTCAGAGAAACCAGGAAGGCTGAGAACAAAGACTAGAAAAAGCCATTAGATTTATTGACTCACATGCTTTTATTTTATTTATCTTCATGAAGTATTTCAGTAACATTATGGAAGCAAAAGCCAGATTATAAAAGTTTAATTATTAGTGGAATTACAGGTTGCAGATTCCTTTTGGAAGAAATTTAATTGTAAGGGAAAAGACACAGTACATTGCAGCTTGAAGTGGTAGTGGGGGCAGGTACCATCAGAAATAACCAATTTATATTTATTAATGGAGAAGAAGCGGCAAGTGGGAGAGTAGGATTGAAATGCAAATCAAAGAAAAAATAATGGTAGGGTGATACCCCTGCAAAGTGGGACAATCAGAGTTTCACACTACATAAGATGAGTTCTAGCAAGATGATGAGAGGATCCTTCCTTGGGGGAAAGAGAGAAGGAAGTAAAAGAGATTTTGAAAAGACCGAAGTTAAGAAAATTCCTAAGGTAGCTTCAAACTATTCAGTAAAAAAGGCAAGCAAGGTTAAGAGTCAAAGGAGCGGTGTTGAAGTTGGGAGCTTTAAGGAAAAGGAGTTTTGGAACAGTTATCTTAGCAGATGAATATGCACAGTAAATGGTAAACAAAAGGATGGCTAAGCAGCTGTGAGAATCCAGGTTAGTATAGTGATTTTTAACTGCTCCTTTAAATCAAGGTCTGTCTTAAATTGCTTTTTGTCCTCCATGATACTTTGTATAGAACAAGCACACACTAAATATTATTGACTTGATTCTAATTTTTTAAAGTTTGCTGTTGAATGAGAGGAAAGGACAAGAGAAAAAAGAAAACAAGAAAGTGAAAGCAAGGGAGTATTTCAGCTTTCCCAGGGCGTAGGAGTCTCAGAAGCACTTTGCTTGCTTAATGACCTTTACAAAGTCACCTTTTCAATACTGGCTTCATTTCCCAGGCAGCAAAACAGGGGAAATAATCTCCGCCTCCTTATTGTCTTCCAAGAATATGATAAGCTCTTAGTAAAATAATATTTGCATACTCTTTTAGTTGCCTTATAGACAAGATAATATTTAATTTCCTCATTTTTATAGGTTTGCTTCTCTGGGCTGTTTATTATTATAGATTGGTTAGCAAGAGTTTGGCCTGTTGACATTGATTTCAAGACAATAGAAGGGGAAATAAGAATATGAGCAATGAAAGTTTGTGACAAAAATAAAATGGAGAAATGAAAGGAGAGGATGTTTGATTACCTTCAACCTCATCAGTCATTATTATTGTCTTTAAATATCTCTTGGAACTTCATGCAATTATTCTGCCTCATCAGTATACTTGAAGTTACATTTTAATTTCATGATCAATTTTCAGGAGACAGTTTCTCTTAGTATTTTACTCATGAAGTATAAATAAGTAAAATGATTCTTTTTAAAAGTTAACTGGACAGTAACTTTCTAAATATCATCCATGGCTTGCCAAGTCACCTATCCAAGTTTCCCTGTGCTGAGGTAGATCACATGTCTGTTTTTTATCATTAATTATAAGCCACCCCTTTTCTCCTCAGCCAAGGCTGGAGGCCACGATCAGCCCTCAGGGATCATTATCAGGACTGCCATGAGCTGAGCCACCTTGTTTTCCTGCCTCAAACATGTGAAAAGAAAGAAAAAAGAAAATAGAAAAAAGAAAATAAATAATAATAACAACAAAGCGGTTTCCCTTCTGGCTCTGCGTTTGTTGTTATTTTGTGTAAGACCAAACCCTCCCCTCTTTTAAAGGGAACTATTTAACCAAAAAACTCCCTACCATCTTTTCTGTGACTCTGAATTCATAATACTGGTTATAACGTATGCTTTAATGTTAGGTAGGTCCAAGTCTGAAATATGGATTATAAAATTAACTGTAGGAAATCTGTCTGGCCACGGCCCCAGTGATAGCCACTGTATTAGTCTGTTCTCACATTGCTATTAAGAACTACCTGAGACTGGGTAACTTATAAAGAAAAGAGGTTTAATTGGCTCATGGTTCTATAGGCTGTACAGAAAGCATGGCTGGGGAGGCCTCAGGAAACTTATAATCATGGCAGAAGGGCAAAGGGAAAGCAAGCATGTGTTCAGGAGAAAAAGAGTGAAGGGGGGAGTGCCACACACTTTTAAACCATCAGATCCGGTGAGAACCCACTGTCATGAGAACAGCAAGAGGAAAATCTGCCCCTGTGATCCAGTCACCTCCCACCAGGTCCCTTCCCCAACATTGGGAATTACAGTTCAACATGGGATTTGGATGGGACCCAGAGCCAAACTGTATCAGCCATCCTTATGCAGTTATTTTAAAGAAAGCTTTTTGGCAATTGCTGTGCCATCATTTTCCCCTAATCCTTTATAAACAGATTAATAGCTAATTGTCCAGCTATTTTTTTTTAAACGTCATGATAGAAAATTTTAAAATGTACTTGGGTTTAGAATCATTTTGACTTTTTTTTTTTTTTTTTGGAGCTAGGACTGGATCTCACTCTCACCCAGGCTGGAATGCAGTGGCGTGATCATGGCTCACTATAGCCTCATACCCCTGGGCTCAGGGCATCCTCCCGTCTCATTCTGCTGAGCAGCTGAGACTACAGGCATGTGCTTCTTGAATAATTGCTTTTGACAGAGAACTTTACGTTTTGGTACCTGTTTAGTGCAATATAGTACTAGGAGGATACTCTTGAACATAAATGTCAGAGTTTACATTTTTAGTTTTCTTTTTTTAAATGGGTACACAAGTTTTTTGAGTCTGCATTGGATTTCAGGGTTCCAGCCTGACACAGGGCTCCAGAGATGCAGCTGAAGCATGTGCTGAGTCAGCGTCAGCATCCATGTGCATAGCGACATTTCTCCATCTGCTCCATGGTTGCTGCTGCCGTATGCCCTAGATTTTCCTAGCTTCGCTTAATTTCAGTTATCGTAAATTTTTTTTGGTTCCATAATTTATGTTAAAAAATAGATTCTAATTCTCTGGTGAACTTCTACATCTTTTTGTCTATTTTTTTGAACACTTTAAAGTCCTTGTTTGCTAATCTAATACCTGGATTACCTGTGGGTTACTTTCTATTGTCTATTTTTTCTTGGCTTTTGATCATATGACCCTGTCTTTTAGCATGCCTAGTAAGTTTAGATATTTATTCAGTATTAAATACTGAATATAAAATATTTAGTACAAAATAATTCAGCATTAGTTTGAATATTTGGCATTGCAGTTTCCCTTTATTAGAGTTGAGAATGTTTTTGTTTTCAATTTTTATCCTTTTATAAGCAAAGGAGATTCTCCATCCTCTGCTGACATTCATTTGAAATACTAAAACAAAACTCATGAAAAGTTGGTCTCAGAGTCATAGTTATTCTTCACTGAGTTAAAATGACACTGCAAATCACAAGGGCTCCATTATAGTTCCTTGCCTTAAGTGCTATAGTCACAAGTAGTATATGAGCAGTTATTTAGAAGGAATGGAATGATGTCAGCAAAATACCTTACATAGATACATTTCAGACTTTCTTCACATGATGAAAAATTGAAGAGAAAATAAGCCTTTTGATAACAAGACTTTTTAAAAAACGTAGTCAAGTTTTCCCTAAGAGCCAAACTGGCCTTTCTGCTTGGTTCTTTACATAATTACAGAGTCAAGGTAGAACCAAAAGTATGGGAATATAAATTCTTAAGATCATGGTAGAACCCAAAGTATGGGAACATAAATTCTTAAGATCATGAAGAATCATTCATGGAACTTCTATTGTGTGACAGGAATTGTGTAATGTGATGGGTCCTCAGATATTTTGTTGTTTTTGTTTTTGAGTTGGAGTCTTGCTCTTTTGCCCAGGCTGGAGTGCATGATCTTGGCTCACTGCAACCTCTGCCTCACAGATTCAAATGATTCTGTTGCCTCAGCCTCCCAAGTAGCTGGGACTACAGGCATGAGCCATCACACCCAGCTAATTTTTGTATTTTAAGTAGAGATGGGGTTTCACTATGTTGGCCTGGCTGGTCTTGAACTCCTGATCTCAAGTGATCTGCATGCCTTGGCCTCCCAAAGTGCTGGGATTACAGGCATGAGCCACTGTGCCCAGCCAGGTTTTCAGGTTATTTAAGGGTGTATGTCTACTGCCTAAACCCTGAAGCCTGGGTGGCGAGTCAGCAGCTATGGTGCCCAGCCAAAGAGCAGGTGTCCCTGAGAACCTACCAAGAAAAAGTCTCATCACTCAAATGCAGTAGGCAAAGCACTAGAAAATTAGCTTAGAAGGAGCTTAAAGATAGGTGGTAGTTGTGAATCTCTAAAGCTCTCCTGCAGCCATCCAGGAGTGACCTGCATGTAAGTCCTAATAAACTCATCTACTTGTCAAGCCGGACTTGTCTGAGTCATTCATTGGTCTCTCAGCACCTTTCTAATTTGAATGGGGAGTGGGGAGGGATCATTATAGTCCCAAGTTTTTCTCATAATAGACTCTGTGCATCATTAACACATAAATGTACCAAGAACCCTTTTGGCCATCTGGTGAAGTCAATGGACCATTTTGATATATCAAAATAAAATACACAAAATTACAGAGTAACCCTGTGATATTAAAATAATGTTATCACACATTTTAAAGGTAAAATTTGTGAAATATTAATATCTATGCTTTTTAACATTAAATAACAAAATCTAATGGCAGGCCTAATGTTTGTCATAATTTTGAATTAGTAATGAGCATAAACAATATTTCAAGTTATGATTGTAATGTAGAACAATCTTAGTGATTTGTGTTGGTAACAAAGTCACAGGTACAGCTAGTACTACTGAGGGTTTTGATTTTTTGAGGAGGGCAACATTTATAATAAAACAAATGCTGACTTTCTGTTAGAGATCAATGCAAATAAAGATGTCATCTGTTCCCCCATCCAAGTTCACAGACCTTCTGAATTCTCTCCATGGTTCCTCAAGATTTCCTAGGTTTGGAACTCCTACTTAAGTATTTCATCCTTTTCCACAAGGTGTGGAGAACTTTGAGAATACTGGGAAGTTCTGAGCAAAGAATAATGACTCTAGAGCCCAGGCATGAAAGATCTTACTTGTTGGCAGAGTTGACTTCCTGACTAGAATGCAGGTGTTCTCCTTGTTAATCTGCATATAGCCCTGCCTTGCCCAGTGCCCTCGCACCATTCCTGAGAACCTTGGAGTTGGATTATCATTTAAAAATCGTCTGGTACAATCAACATATCCTTTCCTGAAAAAAATTGTTGAGTTCTTACCATGAGGGAGGCCCTGAGTTATACATGTTACTGCACCTGACTGTCACAGCAACTCTATGAGCTAGATGTTATTCTTCCCAGTTTACGTAGACTCATTTGTTCATTCAGAAAAATATATTAGATACTTATTGTGTATCCATTACCAAGGTAAGTGTGTGGTTTAAAATTCAGACACAGGCCAGGCACGATGGCTCATGCCTGTAATCCTAGCACGTTGAGAGGCTGAGGTGGGTGGATCGCTTGAGCCCAAGAGTTTGAGACCAGCATGGGCAATACGCTGAAACCCCACCTTTACTAAAAGAAAAAAAAAAAAAAAATTCAGCCAGGCATGGACCTGCAGTCCTGGCTACTTGGAAGGCTGTGGTGGAAGGATCACTGGAGCCTGGGAGATCAAGGCTACAAGTGAGCTGAGACCACAACACTGCACTCCAACCTGGCTGATCGAGTGAGAGCCTATCTCAAGAATAATAATAATGATAATAATAGTGGTAAAGAATAAAATACAGACATAGTTGCTGTCTTGGTAGACTTTATATTCTAGTAGGAAAGACAGACACAAATATATAAATTATATAATTACAAATTGTGATAAGTCTTTTAAAAAGAACAAACAAGTTGTTGAGATTGTGACTCATGGGGGGCCTATTTAAAAGAATGGCATTATCAAGGGAGATATCTCTGACGGAGTAACATTTAAGCTGAAACTAGAAGTATGAAAAGAAACCAATCATGCAAAAATAGGCGTGTCCCAGGCAGAAAGGACAGCAACAGCAAAGGCTGTTAGGCAGGAAAGAGTTTGGCATTAAAAAAAAGATTATTTTTAAAAGTGTGGTAAAAAACATCACAATTTACCATCTTAAGCTGGGCGCAGTGGTGTACACCTGTAATCTCAACACTTTGGGAGGCAGAGGGGAAATGATCACTTGAAGCCAGGAGTTCAAGACCAACCTGGCCAACACGGTGAAACCCCGTCTGTACCAAAACAATGCAAAAAATTAGCTGGGCATGGTGGCACACCCCTTTAATCCCAGCTACTTGGGAGGCTGAGGCATAAGAACTGCTTGAACCCAGGAGGTGGAGGTTGCAGTGAGCCAAGATTGTGCCACTGTACTCTAGCCTGGGCAACAGAGTGAGATTCCACCTCAAAAAAAAGAAAAAACGGATCATCCTAACCATTTTTAAGTGTACAGTTTGGTGGTGTTAACTGCATTCAAATTGTTGTGCAATAGATGTCTAGAACTTCCTCATCTTACAAAACTGAAATCTATACTTATTGAAAAACCATCTCATTCCTGGTCCCCGAGCCCTTGGCAGCCACAATTCTACTTTCTGCTTCTATCATTTGACTACTTTAGATACCTCATGTGAGTGGAATCATTCAGTATTTATCTTTTCTGGGACTGGTTTGTGTCACTTAGCATAATGTCCTCAGGGTTTACCCATATTGTATTACGTGACAAGACTTCTCTCTTTTTTTGGCAGAATATATTCCACTACATGTACATATCACATTGTTTATCCATTCATCCATCAGTGGACATTTAGGTTGCTTCCAACTCTTGGCTATTGTGATAATGCTGCAATGAACATGGGTATGCAAATATCTGTTCAAGAGTCTGCTTTAAATTACTTTGAATATATATCCAGTGGTGAGTTTGCTGGATCAGGTGGTAATTCTCTTTTCAGTTTCTGAGGAACTTTCAAACTCTTTCACAGTGATTGTACTATTTTACATTCCTACCAATAGTTCACAAGGGTTCCGGTTTCTCCACATCCTCAATGTTTATTTTCTGGGTTTTCTTTGATGGCCATTATAATGGGTGTGAGGTGATATCTCATTTTTTAAAAATTTGCATTTCTTTAATGATTAGTGATGTTGAACACCTTTTCATATGCTGTTGGCCATTTGTATATCTTCACTGGAGAAATGTCAAGTCCTTTGCCCTTTCTAAATTTGCTGTTGTTGTTGCTGTTTGTATATTCTAGATATTAACAACTTATCAGATATGTGATTTGTAAGTATTTTCTTCCATCCCATGGGTTGCCTTTTCACTCTGCTAATTGTTTCCTTTGATACATAGGAGATTTTAAGTTTAATGTAGTCTCAGTTACCTATTTTTGCTTTTGTTACCTGTGCTTTTGGTGTCATAGCCAAAAAAATCACTGCCAAATCTAATGTTCTGAAACTTTCCCCCTAAGTTTTCCTCTAGAAGTTTTACAGTGTTACCCATTTTTAGTTAGTTTTTGTATATGGTGTAGGATAAGAGTCCAACTTCATCCTTTTGCATACAGATATCCAGTTTTCCCAACACCGAGGAAATTGGCATTTTTGAGAAGGAAGGGGCAGGTCAGTGTGTCTGGAGCTTGGTGAATAAGGAGAGTGACAGAAGACGAGGTTGGATTATGTAAGGGTGTACTAAGATTCTAGATTTCATTCTTAATGCATTGGGAAGCCACTGGAGAGTGACATGGACAGATTTATACTTTTAAATGATCATTGTGTTTCTCAAAAAGTTAAACATAAAATTACCATGTGATCCAGCAAGTCTACTCCTATATATTCTAAATAACTAAAAACATGTTTTTCATTGCAAATTCTTGTACATTAATGTTCATAGAAGCATTATTCGTAGTAGCCAAAAAACTGGAAACAACCCAAAGTCCCTCTATTGATAAATATGGCACATTTATTTACACAATGGAGTATTATCTATCATAAAATGGAATAAAGCACTGTTATATGCTATGACAAAGATGAACCTTGAAAACATTATAGTAAGTGAAGAAGTCAGACATAAAAGACCACATAATATATAATTCTGTTTATGTGAAACATCCAGAATAGGCACATCTATTAAAGACAGAAGATAGGTAAATGGTTTCAAGGAGGAGAAGGGGAAAATAGGACTAATTGCTAATAGGTAGGGATGATGGAAATGTTCTGGAATTAGACAGTGGTAATGGTTGCACAGCATTGTGGATGTACTAAAAATCATGGAAATGTATAGTTTTTTTGAGACAGCGTCTCACTCTGTCACCCAGGCTGGAGTGCAGTGGTGCAGTCACAGCTCACTGCAGTCTTGACCCACTTCCACTCCACACCTCGCCAGCCCCAGGCTCAAGTAATCACTCCCATCACAGCCTCCCAAGTAGCTGGGATCATACACATACACCATCATGCCCCGCTAATTTTTAAATTGTTTTGTAGAGACAAGGGTCTCCCTATGTTGCCTAGGCTAGTTTTGAACTCTTGGCCTCAAGTGATCCTCCTGCCTCATCCTCCCAAAGTTCTGAGATTACAGGTGTGAGTCACCATGCCTGCTCAGTGCACGCTTTTGAATGGCGAATTTCATGTGAAATATATCTCAGTTTGAAAAGTGCTATTTAAAAAAAAAATCAGCCCAGCATGGTGACTCATGTCTAGATCATTCTGATTACAAATCCCTTGCTTACTGCTGTGCTATATCATTTCTAGCTAAGGGTTCCTTCTCCTGTCAGCTGTCTTCAGAAATATACCATATTCTCTGAGAATGTTTCTCTTTTGAGTCTTCAAACACCAGAGCTGACATGACAAAGTGTTTAACATTTTTTAAAAAATTTAAAAATTAAAAACATCAGAGCTGCTGCTTGGATGAAATTTTGACATATTTGGAAATTTTTTTTCTACTGTATGTCAGCAGTGATGATGAAGATATACCATTGAAAGATGAGATGGATTAAGAACAGTAAAATATTTTGGCACCATAATTTGAGATTCTTCTTAGGAGAAGGTCATTGTTGTGCCGCATGGCAAGCAAACGGTTTTAGTTTTAGAGAAGTATTACATATAACTATAACTTTTTTGTTGGACTAAAGGGAATTTTGTTCTTCTGGTTTCTTTGAGGACTCTGGATCTGAATGTTAAAAAATACTCTGGGTGGAGTACTCAAGTGAATTTTATTTATTAAATGTTGCTTTTAAATCCATTCCCTTAGTGGTGGAAAAATATTGTTATGGGCTGAGGACAGAGATCCTCTATAAAAATGGGATGTATGAGATGATCATGGGTTAGGCACCCAAGTGCTAGAGTGTAGGAGAAAAACAAAATGTTTTTCAAGTTTTTCTATTCCTGCAAAGAAACTGAAGTTTAGAATAAAATTATGAAGAAAACAGTCTAATAGCTTACCCTTGTAGTTTTTTCCAGTATTCAGGCTGTAGAAAACAAAGATGGTCAAAAGGAGGCCTTGTGAGGCCCCTCATGTAGGGGTCAAATGTATTCAGGCACAGCCTGTTAACCTTGACATCATTCCTTCATCTTCCCAGCCTTCCAGCTTTCAAAATGTTACTGCCTACTGGCCCTAAAGGCAAACAACTTGCCATGTATAATATGCCCTATATTAATGTCGTGCATATGAGGAAACCCATCCACCAAAAGATGCCCTTAGTGACAAAGTGGGAAACTACTGCATAAAGAAAACCCTGGGAATCAAATATGATACCCAGAGGCAGTCATGGCTGAATTCGCTCAGTCATATGTAACTATTTTCACTTATTTTTAGTCAACTGGAATTTTGCCTCAATTACATATGTATAGGTATATATATGTTTACATATATAAGAAAGCAGTGTGTAATCATCTACGTTGATATTAATTTGTTAATCTTGTATAAGGCTGGCACATTCTCCCAAAGAGATTCTCTGCCAATGTGAAAATTAACTCTGCAGCTCTGAACGTCCTTCCTATGAATTCAAAGTAACGTATTAGAAAAATTCTTGGCCAATCACAAGTGCTATACAAACTAAAGAATACTATTATGGGCTGGGTGTGGTGTCTCACACCTGTAATCCTAGCACTTTGGGATGCTAAGGTGGGAGGATCCCTTGAAGCCAGGAGTTTGAAATCAGCTTGGGCAACATGCAGAAACCCTGTGTGTCTCCAAAAAAATTTTTTTTTAATTAGCCAGGCATGGAGGCTCGTATCTGTAGTCCCAGCTACTCAGGAGGCTGAGGTGGAAGGATTGTTTGAGCGTGGGAAGTCGAGGCTGCAGTAAGCTGTGATTGCACCACTGTACTCCAGCCTGGGCGACAAAGTAAGATCCTGTCTTAAATAAATAAATAAGTAGCTATTATGATCGTCCCAATCTTAGGAATCCAGTATCAGCTCCGATAGTCACTTTTTAGGTCAACAGTATTGTCAAGAAAAGTGTTGACACTCAGCTAATAAAATGGCATAGTGTTACCCTAGTATGTTATTATGCCTGCCTTCCATTATCCCAAGACATAGGAGAACATTCATTTTTAAAATTCTCAAATGTGGAAAACCCATTTCCTAAGATGATTTCCAGTATGAAATAGATTCCAGAATTATATGAGCCACTCCTTGTATACCAAAGAGAGATTCCCTTTACTCAGTTTTATATCCCACTCATAAAACATTTTAATGTCTTGGACCTACTAACTCCAATTAGATACCACTGAGAGGAAGTGAGAAGGGTATGAGCCATGGGCTAGGTATGTAGGGTGGGGAGACTGGCTTTTAGTTCTGGCTCTGGTTTTTACTGGAGTGATAACCTCTAAATTCTTTTCAAGTAACAATTGTACAAATAATACTCCTTTCTCCTTCCCCCTTTCTTTCTACGGACTATTTCCTCAGTCATCCAGAGGCCAATGTGGGAGCCATTTATGAGTCCCTCAGTCTTTTATTCCCCCTATTCAATCAGTCATCAAGCACCTCAGTCTTTGCTGAGAACATCTCTCAGATCAGGTCTTTCTGTCATGACCCTGGTTCTCTGTTGACTTCCTGTGGCCCGACAGCCTGAAGCTAAATATGTGGAATTAAAGACTCCTCAAAAACCTTAACCACATATTCTCTCTCTTTCTCTCTCTCTCTCTCTCTCGTTTATGCTCTGTATTAGTTTCCTATCACTACTGTAACAAATTACCAAAAACTAGTGCCATATATGCGATACAAATTTATTTTCTTACAGCTGGGTCAGTCAGAAGTCTGGCAAATCTCAATAAATTAAAATCAATGTGTCAACAGGGCTGTGTTTCTTCTGGAGCCTCTATAGGAGAATCCATTTCTTTTCCTTTTCCAGCTTCTAGAGGCCAACCCCTTTTCTTGGTTCATAGCTGCCTTCCTTCATCTTCAAAGCCAGAAACATTGGGCCAAGCCCTCCTGTCTCTCCCTCTTCCACTTTAAAGGTCCCTTGTGGCCCAGCCTGGCCAACATGGTGAGACGCCGTCTGTCCTAAAAATACAAAAGTTAGCTGGGCATGCACATGCTTGTAATCCCAGCTACTCAGGAGGCTGAGGCAGGAGAATTGCTTGAACCTGGGAGGCAGAGGTTGCAGTAAGCCAAGATCGTGCCACTGCACTCCAGACAGTCCAGACTGCACTCCGGACTGTAAGGGAGTCTTACTCTCTTAACAGGAGAGTAAGACTCTGTCTCAAAAAAAAAAAAAAAAAGAAAAAAAAAAAAGGGACCCTTGTGATTACATTGAGCTTAGTTGGATAATCTCACTACTCCAGCTGAGTATCATCCTTAATTGATTGCATCTACAACCTTAACTCTCCTTTGCCTTGTAACCTGACACATTTACAGTTTCGGTTCTGGGGATTAGGAGGTAAATATCTTTGGCGGGGGGGAGCATTATTTTGCCTCTCGCATCCTGTGCCTCCCAAATTGTCAGAGATGCTTTTTATTTCCTATTTCTTATTTTGCAATTAATCGTAGCAACAATCAATTGAATATTGTTACCAAAATTATGAGTATGTTTCAGTTAAGTCTGACTGCAAATTATATATCCGGAGGTCTGGATTTATATTTTTAGAAAAAAAACTCCACAATAGTGAATGGCTTTATCTAAATTTAGCTTGCATTTTATATCATAATGGTAACCACTTGGGATCCTAATAAAACATAAAAGCATTTTATCATCTAATTGGCTTAAATTAAGTATACTAATGATAACACATACCTAAAAATTATATTTCATAGTTAAACATTGAGAGAAATAATCTTCAAATAAGTATTTTAAAAGATTAATGCTAGGGTCTAATGTTACAATATATCTAAAATATTTCTGTGTTATCCTTACAATTTTAGAAATCTCTAGTGTTTTTAGCTTAAAATGTTGTGGTTGTT
Organism: Alouatta palliata; assembly: GCA_004027835.1. Lineage (NCBI taxonomy): Eukaryota > Metazoa > Chordata > Mammalia > Primates > Atelidae > Alouatta > Alouatta palliata. The sequence continues at coordinate 32,469 of PVKV010009289.1, read as the reverse complement.
ACTGCTTTTTTATGCTCACAGAAGGGAGGCAGGCACAGATGGAAAAAGGTAAGTTACTTGCCCTCTTGGTCTGAAAAATACTGCCAAAACAGTAATCATACTTTTAGAGCAACAAATAAGGGGCTGGAGCCTGGGCTGTGATAGAAATAACTTTGTCTTTTCTAGTAACATGCCCTTAACAGAACAAACAATGGAGACAGAGGGAAAAGCAGCAGCCAAAAGTTCTTGTAAAGGTTCCAGAGGGTGAATGAACCATGCTGCTTCTTTTTTTTTTTTTTTTTTTTACCTATGTCTTGCTGATATTATATAATATTTTTGTCCTTTCCTCAGAGAAGCCTTCTCTGGTCACCCCCTAGATCAGTAGAGGTCACAAAGATATATCCTATCCTATCATGGAATGGTATGGTTCTCCTTCACAGCACTTATAACCCTCATTACAAACTATTTTTGTAATTGTTTAACGTGCCTTCCACGTGATTACCATGCTTACCACTGCATCCTTAGCTTCTACCACAGTGATTGGCTCTTATTAGACAATTAACATATTTGTTGAATTGAATAAAGCTTTGGGGGTACACAGAGCAGCTACTATGGTTTTTGTTTGTTTGTTTTTGTTTTTGAGACAGAGTCTCCCTCTGTTGCCCAGTCTGGAGTGTGGTGGTGCGATTTCTCAGCTCACTGCAACCTTCACCTCCTGGGTTCAAGCTATTCTCCTGCCTCAGCCTCCTGGGTAGCTGGGACTATAGGCACACACAACCACACCCAGCTAATTTTTGTATTTTTATTAGAGACAGGGTTTCATCATGTTGGCCAGGCTAATCTCGAACTCCTGGTCTCAAGTGATCCCCCTGCCTCAGCCTCCCAAAGTACTAGGATTACAGGTGTGAGCCATCGTGCCCGGCTGCTATGGTGTTTTGCTTCTTTGGTATTGTGTAGCACATTCAGCACAAGTGATGTCCTCAGTTCTCCATAAATGCTTCCTAAAGAATCCACATTTCACCCATTCGGAACCTTGCATGATGTAGCAGCTGAAGCTACTTCAAGGATTCCTCTTTTATCTTGAGTAGAGAGGAACAATGTGAACTCAGCAAGGGGAGCATGGAAACAGATTTTCTTTTATGTTACTTGTGGAAAGCTTTTAGATTAACCATTGAAAATTGCGAATTTGGAACCACACCCATTTTGACTTACCTCTTAATTGTATTTTAAAACAATGGTTCTCAAAGTGTGGTTCCGGGACCAACATCAGCAGCATTTTGGGAACTTTTGTTAGAAACACAAATCCACTGAACTAATGACTCAGAACTGTGGGTGGGTCTCGGAAAATTCTGTGTTTTAACAAGTCCTCCAGGTGATTCTGATGCATGACAGTTTGAGAATCACTCTTTTAAACCAACGTTTAAATTCAATCTAACCTACTTAACAATTAACAGTCTACCTGGCTATCTACCTGTGCTAGTGTGGTATATAACAGCCCACAGAACACATGCTCCATTCTAAGCCTATCTGCTCGCCTCAATCTGTGTATTCCTCCTGCAATTTATCATGGTGTGAAAGGCCCAATGATACACGTTTGGTCATTTTCAAATAGTGCCTGCCAGCATTGTGGCTCACGCCAGTCATCCCAATACTTTGGTAGGCTGAGGTGAGATGATCACTTGAGCTCAGGAGTTTTAGACCAGCCCGGACAACATGGCAAAACCCCATTTATAAAAAATAATAATAATAGCTGGGTGTGGCGGCATGCACCTGTAGTGCTAGCTACTTGGGAGGCTGAGGTGGGAAGATCCCCTGACCCCTGGGAGGTGGAGACTGCAGTGAGCCATTATTGCACCACTGCACTTCAGTGACAGAGTGAGACCCTGTCTGAAAAAGAAAAGCACCCTTCACAGAAACTTCCTCAGGGTATTAACATCAGCATCTGAAAGTACAGTATGTTTATCAAACATATAAAATAAAGTTATAGATAACGTCAGAATAATGAGGCCAATTATCAAAATGAAAGGCTAACGTTTTGCATACTGTGCTTTGAAGGGACAAGAGGGAGAGGAGGCACCTCTGAATGCCTAGCTGATACTATTTCCTCCTGAATTTTCACGTTATTACACTTTGGTAACAGAATCCTGTATTTTGGTGCAGAGGGGGCAAAATAAGGCGGGGGGTGGAGAGCAGATGGTTACAATGTGCAGCGTTTTTAGGACGGACTGGCTTTACTCATTTCCTGCCTCACTTCCCTCCCATCTGTACGGGTTTTTCTATTTGGGGCCTCCTATACCAGTGCGCTCCCTGCCTGCCATGCTCAGAGCCTGTACGGCGCACGATCTGAGTGGGTGATTGAGCCGGCTACAAGACGAGGCGGACGCCAAACTCGGGAAGCCCGCGCGCTCTCCGCTCCGCCTGGAGGGAGGGCGTAGCCCCAGCATAGCCCCACTCACACGGAACCCGGATGTGACCTTGTTCTCACGGAGGCCCGGCCTCTTCCGCCCCAACTGTGGCCCGCGGTGCCGCCCCGCCCCGCCCCGCCCCACCCCGTGATTGGTCGGCCGGCCTCACGTAAAAAAAATCATTTTTGCGCCTGCGACGCAGCCTTCGGCGAAAGGCGTACACGTCGCAGCCAATGAGGTGATAGAAACGCAAAGCAGGGACCAATGACTAGCTGGGATGGGATGGGCCGGCCGACCAATCACGAGGCCTCGCACCCGGATCTGGTTGCTGGGCTGGGAAATCTAGCTCGGAGAAAGTGTGAGGGGCTCTTCACGGGGAGCAGGGACAGCAGGCACGGAGGAGAGGCCGAGCGTCTGTGAGATTTAGTGGCCTGCGCGTGCGTTTGTCGTGTAAGCGTCATCCGTGGGGTTTGGAGTCGGGGAACAAATCAATGTGACTGTTTTTCCGTGGAAAGAATTCCCACTGCAGTATCCCGGAGCCTGCGTGTGGTGGGCAAGCTCCTCAGATGGTACCTCACAGGGAGTAGGGGAGTCTTGAAGACGCAGCTACGGCGGTAGGAACATGAACCTCTTACCTAAAAGTTCCAAGGAGTTTGGCTCCGTTGACTATTGGGAGAAATTCTTCCAGCAGCGAGGAAAGAAAGCTTTCGAGTGGTATGGAACCTACCTGGAACTGTGCGGGGTGCTACACAAATATATCAAGCCCAGAGAAAAGGTGAGGAGCGCGGCCTGGCAGCCCTTCGTACGTACTCCCGAAGGTGGGAACTAGTAACAGGAATCTTGCAGTTGGTGGACAGTGACCGGCGGGGAAACGGGACCCTAGTTGGACGCATATTTCAGCATTTCCTGCTGAAAGATAAGCTGAAATATTCTTTCATGCCGGGCGCGGTGGCTCATACCTATAATCCCAGCACTTTGGGAGACCCAGGTGGGAGGATCGCTTGAGCCCAGGAGTTAGTGACCAGCCTAGGGAACATAATGAGATCTCCTTTCTACAGAAAACGAAAAAATTAGCTGGGCGTGGTGGCACGCGTCTGTAGTTCCAGCTACTCGGGGGAATCACTTGAGTCCAGGAGGTCGAGGCTGCAGTGAGCCATGATCACGCCACTGCACTCCAGCCTGGGTGGCAGAGTGAGACCCTGTTACAAAAAAAAGAAAAAAAATTTTTTAAAGGTTTTCAGCTAATAGACCTCCCACTCCAGCTCATTCTTGGATTAATAACCCTACTTGAAGAGTTACTTCCTTAGTAGTTCAACCCAGATATGGCTTCCTGAAAGTGTGTTCTTCTGTCACTGTGCATTCCTGTGCAACCTGCAGCAGGTGTGACTTTGTGTATGAATTTATCAAATAGTTTTTGAGTTCTTCTTGAGTTTCAGGCACTGTGCTCAGTCCTTAAGCTATAAGAGCATTAAGACATAAACCCTACACATGTTCCAAAGGTGAAACGTGATAAGTACAATAACGAGTTCGGTATAGGTGAAATTGTACTGGAGGTAGGGAAGGAGGAAAGGTAGAAAACTAACATTTGTGGGAAAGCTTTATGTGCCAGGCCTTATGCTGGGTGCTGTGTATGTGCATGTGTAATCTGAATTCTCATCATTAACTCAGGTGAGTGGCCATGCATGCATTTTACAGTTGAGGAAACAGGCCCCGAGAGCCTTTTTTTTTTCCCCCAAGATCATACATGTAGTAAGTGGTCATGTGGGGATATAAACTCAGGTCTGTCTGGCTCCAAAGCATATGCACATCTCTTTGTACCATGCTTTTCCAGAGATGGTAATATCAGAATTTCTGAGGATAAATGGAGAAGGAGACAATAACCTGAATTTTAAGTTTGTCTTCAGAAAATAGCCAAATATCATGAGATGGAATCTGTGATGGAAGTAAGGCTTGAATCATCACAAAGTGTACTTTAGTGTCTAGTGGAGCCAAAGGCCTGAGTGGATTGAGGAAACAGGGTTATTCCAGCCCCAGGATTTCAACTGTAACTCTGTATTTGGATTCTCTGACTTCCTATTAATTCCCGAGTAATAAGTGCATGTTTTAGAGAAAAGAACAACCATGATTAATTTGTTTCTGCAACACAAAGCCCATTTTCACACAAGCTGTATTGTAGCTGAATATGGTTTTTCGTAGCATATGTATGTGGTGTTTCAAGATAGAGTCTAGAATCAACTCTACAATGTTGCTCTTTAGCATCTCCACCTTCTGAAAATGTGCATCAGCCAAGGTGAGAGTTGATTCCTTGAAGTACCTGGAGCACAGTCCTTTGCTTTGATTACCTCCCTCTTGTGAATTTTTTCTCTAGGTGCTGGTGATTGGGTGTGGCAACTCAGAACTGAGTGAGCAACTGTATGATGTGGGCTATCAGGATATAGTGAACATCGACATCAGTGAGGTTGTCATCAAGCAAATGAAGGAATGCAATGCCACCCGACGACCCCAGATGAGATTCTTGAAGATGGACATGACACAGATGGAGTTTCCTGATGCCTCGTTCCAGGTGGTGTTGGACAAGGGTACCCTGGATGCTATCCTGACCGATGAGGAAGAGAAGACCCTGCAACAGGTGGACAGGATGCTGGCCGAGGTTGGCCGTGTCCTGCAGGTGGGCGGTCGCTACCTCTGCATCTCCCTGGCTCAGGCTCACATCCTGAAGAAAGCAGTGGGTCACTTCTCCCGGGAGGGGTGGATGGTGAGGGTGCACCAAGTGGCCAACAGCCAGGACCAGGTGCTGGAAGCAGAGTCTCAGTTCTCGTTGCCTGTCTTTGCCTTCATCATGACCAAGTTCAGGCCAGTCCCTGGCTCTGCCCTTCAGATCTTTGAGCTGTGTGCTCAGGAGCAGGGCAAGCCGGTGCGGCTGGAGAGTGCCGAGCGGCTGGCTGAAGCGGTGCGGGAGCGGCAGCAGTATGCCTGGCTGTGCAGCCAGCTGCGCCGCAAGGCCAGGCTGGGGAGTGTGTCTCTGGACTTGTGCGATGGGGACACGGGGGAGCCACGCTACACCCTCCACGTGGTGGACAGCCCCACTGTGAAACCATCGCGGGACAATCATTTTGCGATTTTCATCAGTGAGTTGCGATTGCTCCCTCTCTTCCCTTGAGGGGCTGGCTTACAGGGGCTGGGGGCTGGGACTGGGGCTGGGGCTGGGCTGGGGCTTTGGTGGGATTCTTGACTGTTTCTATCTTGCAAGGGTTTGTACTTCCAGAGGATTAGACTACCTCAGGCATGATGAAGGGGGAGTAATAGCTTTCTAGCAACCTACTTCGAGTTGAGACTTATTTCTTCTCATCTTCCATTGCAAAGACTTGATGAACTGTGAGAATGGGGTTGGTAGGAAAGAGAGAGAAGAGAAATAAATTTAGGAGGCTACATATGACATGGAGATGCTAGTTGACTTTGTAGCATGGAGTAATGGAAGTAATGCTGGGTTAGCTAACCTAAGACATAGGTTCTAGTCCCAGCTGTAGCCTGTGATCTGCAGGACCTGGGGAAGTTGCTGTGCTTCTTTGCAAAATTTACAGAGGCAGTATAGGGCAGCAGCTAAAAAAAGTGAGCTCTAGAACCAGGCTATTTGGGTTTCAGTTTTGGCTCAGTCACTTCCTGATGGTGTGACATTAGACAGGCTACTTTTCTTTATCTGCCTTGGTTTTCTCATCTATAAAGTGGGATTGTAACTCTGGTGTAGTTGTGAGAAGTGTAAAAGCTCTTAGAAATGGTACTTGACCTTGGAAGTGCTGTGTAAATGTTAGTCATTATTATTGAAAGCAGTAAGGGATATCAGATTTACCTTAATAAGGATCAAAAAGATAGTATGAGGAAATGCTTTCAAAAGTAGAACATTCTAGACAAATGCAAAGTGTTTATGGTCATGGTGTTATGGTAATTTTTTTCCTGGTGACTAAGCCAGTTTTTCAAGTATTCTATAATTCTGTCTGTCCACATGTGGCAATAAATAGTGCAGTGAATACAAGCATGGGTGGAGAGTCTGGGGCTAGACTGCCTGGGTTTGAGTGCCAGCTTTGCCATTTACTTACGGTGTGAACTTGGGCAAATTGTGTAACTTCTGTTTCTCAATTTTCTTATTTGTAAAAATGGAAATAATACTACTACTTACATCTTGGGCTGTTGGAAGATTCCATTAATTTATATTTGTCAACTGCTTGGAGTCATGCCTGGCATGACTTATTAGTATTGGCATTATTGCTGTTTTTGTTGTGGTAGGTGCCTGCCTCCTTCCCCTCCAGACATGCCCACACTTCTTCTTTACCCTTGGTCCTGCCTTATGTCTGATGGACTGCTTTGCCCTAGTGTTGTGAACTAGAGAATTGATAGTTCCTCAGTGGGTCGCAGTTGGGGAAGATGCTGGTCTTGGACAGGGACTGGTCGGCCTTTGGGGCCATATTGGTTGTGGGCTTGAACACTATTTCCAGGATTCCCTGTAACCAGGTTCCTTTTTCTAGTCCCCCAGGGCCGGGAGACTGAGTGGCTCTTTGGCATGGATGAGGGCCGGAAACAACTGGCTGCCAGTGCTGGCTTCAGGAGGCTGATTACAGTGGCCCTTCACCGAGGTCAGCAGTATGAGAGCATGGACCACATCCAAGCCGAGCTGTCGGCTAGAGTCATAGAGTTAGCACCAGCTGGGATGCCTGCCCAGCAGCAGGTAACAAAGCTTTTGTAGCACCTTTCATGGGTCTCTGAAGTCATGTTAGCAGCCAGGGAGTCAGAGGGAGCCTTGGCATGAGCTAGGACTAGAGTATGTGACCCTTGTCTAATCCTGGAGGCGTATCAGCAGCTAAGGGTTAAATGACAGGGAAGCACTGTCCTTTGCCCCAGGCAATGAAAGGAAAGTGAGCACAGTAGCGTTAGTGTCTGGGGGACCTCTCAGACTCCATAGATGCGGCAGGAAAGAAATGCCGTATGCATAGTGGGCTCTAGCTCTTTCTAATTTGAGTTGCTCTGACTGTGGGTTTCTCCTTCCACACTTTTTGAATTGGACTTCCTTGGTCATTTTGCTTCTTAGAGCTATCATTGTCTGAGGGTATACATGGGAAAGGGCCAAAACAGCTCAGCACAGTTATCCAGGTATTCGCATTGCTGGTCAGGTGTTTTACTGGGAAGGAAACTGAAGGTTTTTACCTAAACGGTGATACGGTATTATCAGTTAACACCAACTGTCTTGTGCTATCCTGGTCACCATGGGTAATGGACAAGTGATTTTACTGCAAGCACTTCATGATGAGGAGTTGATCCTTTTTTTCTTTTTTGAGATAGGCTCTTGCTCTGTTGCCTGGGCTAGAATGGGGTTCAGTGGCGTGGTCATGATTTACTGCAGCCTCAGCCTCAACCTCCTGCGTTCAAACCATCCTCCCACCTCAGTCTCCAGTATTAGCTGGGACTATACGTGTGAGCCACCTTACCTGGCTAGATTTTTTTACATGTTTTATAGAGACAGGGTCTTTGTTGCCCAAATTTTGATCCTTCGTGATAGTTGGGAAAGCAACAGTGTCTAGAGGCTTGGTGCAAATAGTAACAGATCTGAAAAAAAGAATTCAGGCTCCTGGGTACCTGACCTATGGTTCTGCCCACTAGGCTGACTTGTGTTTACAGATGAATGTGTGTTTGATTTTTCCTGGCCAATTTTGGGGTTGACCCCTATTTCAGGGAATCCCAAATCCTCTGGGGAGCTTCATTTGTGACCTCCCGTCAGAGCCTGAGTCTGCAGGGTCAGGAGATTCTGGTGATTATTAAATAGTCTTATAGGTCTTTTTAAAAAACAAGTAGATATAAAGATAGGGGAAAGGAGTGGAAAAGTTTAGGGGGAAAGTGTATTTTTCTCCTCAGGTTTAGAAAAATGGGGGAAAAATAGATGAGAGTAATTAGGGGCAAGAAAAATTTATCTAGATTTGGAGTGGTTGTTTCCCTCATGGATTTTGTTATCTTTATTCTTGTATAGATTCCTGCTCATAATCCCAGCCCCTTCCTGAGGGTTCTCTCTAGCTTTTGTTATCCTGGATTATTGAGAGTTATTTTAGGGATTACTGATGAGAAACCCCTAAAAGAACTTGGGGAGAACCAACTTTGGGAGATCTTTATGTGTTCAGTTGATTTTCAAAAGATGAGTTAAACCTTTGAGATCTGTTCAAAGGCTCCAGAAAAGTACTTTAATAGAATGGCAAATCTTTGGAGTAGTTGTTGTCTAGAACCATGGTATGGGGATATATACATACAAAGGGAAGGGGTTGTAATTTCTCTTACTTCTTAAATGAGCTGCTGTTTTGACCACATCTCTGGTTTTACCGTCAGGTGCCCTTTCTGTCTGTTGGGGGGGACATTGGGGTCCGGACCATTCAGCACCAAGACTGCAGCCCCTTGAGCGGTGACTATGTCATCGAGGACGTGCAAGGGGATGACAAGCGATTCTTCCGGCGACTGATCTTCCTCAGCAACAGGAATGTGGTGCAGTCAGAAGCCAGGTTGCTGAAGGATGTGTCTCACAGAGGTGAGGTGTCATAGGGCACGGTGGTGGGACCCAAGTGGCCATGGCATGGACTAGATTTCCTGGGACCTTGGCTGAGATGTAGGGTGGACCTGGGTGTCTGTGGGTTCTTAATCATCTGGAATCTTAAGGTGTGAGTAGTGAAAAGCAGAGTACATTCTGCTCTTGAGCAGAGCTTGGCTCTGAAGTGATAAGGGGCGTGGGAGTGAAACCAAATACATGTAATAATCGCATTAATGTCTTCAGTTTAAAGGCATCTGTTTTGTAGGTGCTCCATGTACATCTCTGTATTGTTTCAATAGGCCTCTGAGGTGAGTCAGAACCATGGAAGTTGCAGGTGAGCCCTGCAACTCTATAGTGTGACTCACCTGTTTCAGAGGATTTTGGTGTTGGCGAGTAACTTAGAGACCATCTAATGAACACAGTGCTGTTCATTAGACCTGTCTGTGATGAAGGAGATATTTGGTACTGGAGTTTCCAATGTGGTCGCAACTAGCCATATGTAGTGCTGAGCGTTTGGAATGTGACTGGTATAACTGAGGAACTGAATTTTAATTTTCTTTAATTCTATTAATTCACATTTAGCCACAGGGGCTAGTGATTGGATAGTATAAATCTAAACCATCTCCTCTAGAATCCCCTTAAGGGGTCTCCCAGCTGACACTCAGAAACTCCCCCGATGGGGAATCAACAGTTTGTTTTACCTGTGTTTTTTACAAGCTGTGTCAGTTTGTATTTTAAAAGCAATACTTGCTCATTGAAATCACTTCAAAAGGCAAATGTAGAGAGTGAAAAGTGAACACCCCTCCCCTCTCCGTCTCCAGTGCGTCTTCCCAGTGAGGCACAGAGATTCAAGGATGGAAGCTGAAATGGCTCTCCTGATTTCCAGTTATTCCCTTTGCCTTACTGGGCTGTCCTCATCGCAAGGCCATCTGGGAGGAGGGTGGAGAGAAAGAATTCAGACGCCTGAGGTCATGGATTTGTCTTGAGTCTAGGATCAAGTTACCTGCGAAATGTTTTTTTTTCTTTAGGGGTTTCCCCTGGCCAAAGCACCCAAGATTGTTGGGTTTCTGCCATATTGTGTGGTCACTCTGGCTGTAGGTTGGTTCAGTTTCATCTCACTAAAACCTTAGTAAAATTGCTTAAAAGAATATTTCGCCGCTTTCAGTTTGGGTTTCAGGTTTTTTCCCCATTGTCACGTTCCCTGCCTTCTTGTTAGCACTTTGTTCTCATGGAAAGAACGATCTCCCTCAGGAAAGTATTGGTGAGCAAGAAGGAGAGCATATTAAAAAGTGATTTAACATCTCTGAAAAGCACCCCGACCCCAGTCATCATTACCTTTTGCTGCTGGGAAATGCAGCTGATCCCTATGAAGACACAGCCATCCATTTAGTATGATACCCTGGAGCAGGGCAGGGAGTGGGGAGATGGAAAATGGAGTGGCTTTTTAGGATTTCTTTCCTTTTTTGAATACTTGTGATTTCCTTGTTCAACAGAGGTCAGTAGTGCTACCTGTGTAGCACAACAGAAAGTTGATAGGTGATAGAGACAGGCAGTCCGAGGTTCAAATCCTGTCTGCACCATCTGCTGATTCTCTATTTACCTAACACTTCAGTGGCTCAGTGTGTTCATTTGCCAAGAACTAGAATGATAAGGTTGTTAGAGGAGCTTAAAGAATAAAAGTTATGGTACAGTAATTGGCACATAGGGAGTGATTAATAACTTTATCTTTCTTTAAAAGACTATAAGTAATCTTTTCTTTTGTTAGTGGGTTTACATTTCTCAGAGGGGAGGTACCAGGGCTCCTCAATTGAGTTTTCCCAGGTTTTTGAGTGTGCATTTGCCATTTCCTTTTCCAACTTCCTTGTATCCAGTGTATATGTTAAATGTTTAATAACTATCTCTTTGTGCTGTGGGGTTGGGGGGCAAATCCTGATTTTATAGTGTTTATCAGTTGTCTAGTGTAAGTACCACCACTTGTTTTACATTGCTATAAAGGAATACCTGAGGCTGGGCAATTTGTAAAGAAAAGCAGTTTATTTTGGCTTATGGTTCTGCAGACTGTACAAGAAGCATGGCACCAACATCTGCTTCTGGTGAGGCTTCAGGAAGCTTAAAATTATCACAGAAGGTGAAGAGAGAGCTGGCACATCACATGGCAAGAGAGATGCCAGGCTCTTTTAAACAACAGCTCTAGAGGGAGAACTTGCTCATTACCGTGAGGATGGCACCCAGCCATTCATGAGGGATGTGCCCCCATGACCATCATGGTGGCTCTGACATTGGGGACCACATTTCAACATGAGATTTCTAGGGAACAAACATCCAGACTGTTTTACTACAGCCGGTTTCAAGATATCAACATGATGTCAGCCAGTTTGCAAAATTTTAGCAATTGGGTCTTTTGAGTGTGTTCAAGCCATCTGGAGTACACTGATGCTGGTAACCCTTGCTTCCTGAGGTCTAGTGTACTAAGCATAGGACTTCATATCTCTTGTTTAGCCCAGAAGAAGCGGAAAAAGGACAGGAAGAAGCAGCGGCCTGCTGAAGTGGAGGACCTCTCTACAGCCCCAGAGCAGTCCATTGATAAGAGTTACCTGTGTTGTGAACACCACAAAGCCATGATTGCCGGCCTTGCCCTGCTAAGAAACCCAGAGCAACTCCCAGGTGAGAGAGATGCCACTGCCTTCCACAGAAGGGAGCATAAAGATTACAGACCTAAAAAAAAAAAAAAAAAAAAAGAAAAACCAAAAAGCAAAACAAAACAAAAAGATTACAGACCTAAACAATTGGTGTCACTTGCATTGTAGTTGAAAAGTGATTACAAACTGACAACGTTATCTTTCTTCATCTCAACCATCTTACAAGTTAATGAGCATTCTAAGTAACTGTTGCCTCAAACTCAGCTTGTTATATTGAAATTGTATTGAAATATGTTGGGTCTAAATTGCATTTTCTCTGTTCATTTCTTTTTGAAATTAAGGTATATAGTGTATTCAATGAGATGTGTAAAATACAGATTTTAATTGTTCAGCTTCTCTGTAATGCATTATTTGAACAACAGATGCAATTCTATCTTGAATTTCTACTTTAAAAAGATTCATATTATGTTAATGCAGTCATAGCCTTATCACTAATAGCAGATTTGGAGCTAACTGCATTAGTAAAAATGTTCATGTTTCTGTCTGTGATTGTAACCATTTTCACCTGAAGTCCCTGAATGTGCCTTTTTGGAACACCCTATTCTTTTGTCCTATCTTAGTGTTGATGTATGTCACTAGAATCTCAGTTATTAGATTTAATCCTCAGGGTCTGTCACCCCGCTAATTTGGGTGATTTTTTTGTTTGTTGTCTTCCCTTGATCCCGCTGGGGTGGCTGTGGTCTGTGCTTAGGGGTAGGATTTGGGCCTTTGTTTTCCTGTGATTTGTGGAACTTGAATGGCTTACCCTTACTTGGTGAGGGTGTCTGAGAAGACTGTGGCCTTTTGAGTCAAGGGCAAGGAGCATTGCACCTCTGCTGCCTTGTAATCATGAGCAAGATTGCTCGGCCACTCTTCTTCCCTCTTCCCTTTCCTAGAGAGGTCTAATAACTCTTTTTTTTTTTTTTTTTTTTTTTTAACTCCCCACTCCCCCGAGAGGTCTAATAACTCTTATAGTGAGGACTCTGGAGATCATGCCAGCTGAAGGCTTTGAGGTTTTTTTTTGAGACAGGGATTCACTTTTTCTCAGGCTAGAGTGCAGTGGTGGATCACAGCTCACTGCAGCCTTGACCTCCTCAGGCTCCCACCTCCGCCTCCCATGTAGCCAGTACCACAGGTGTGTGCCACTATGCCAAGCTAATTTTTCTACTTTTTGTAGACAGGATTTCACCATGTTACTGAGGCTGATCTCAAACTCTTGCGCTCAAGTAATCTGCTCACCTAGGCCTCCCAAAGTGCTGGGATTACAGGTGTGAGCCACCACCCCTGGCCGCTTTGAGATCTTTAAGAGACAGTAATAACACACTGGTTCATCTTCTGGATCTAGTCATCACGAATCCAGGATTGAGTTTTCAGATGTCAGATTGACTCCTAGATTTCTGGACTGAGATAGGGAGACCTCTAAATCTTGTATCCCCTGAGTGGAGACAATAAACTGACTTTCCCTTTTGCCTTCCTGAGGCTGGTACAGAATTTTCCAGTGAACAGGTGGCCATGTGATGCTCTATTCTTTTCTTACAGAGATCCCACTGGCATTATTGGTGGTAGGCCTGGGCGGGGGCAGCCTCCCCCTCTTTGTCCATGATAATTTCCCAAAGTCCTGCATCGATGCTGTAGAAATCGACCCCTCCATGTTGGAAGTGGCCACCCAGTGGTTTGGCTTCTCCCAGAGTGACCGAATGAAGGTCCACATTGCAGACGGCCTGGACTATATTGCCAGCCTGGCAGAAGGAGAAGAAGGTACTGCTCTTGGAGCATTGGAAGGGGTGTTGAGGGATGATTGATCCAACATTGTCAGGCCTGCAAGGGCCTCTACAGTTTATCTCTAAGAGAGTGACATGAGTATCATTCCAGTCTTCAGCTTGCTCATTTGTTGATATACTTATTCACTAGGGTACCTACCAGCTATATGCTTAGCACCGTGTTAGGTGTGAATGAACAGCAGTAAGTAAAACAGGTCATTCCTGCCCTTATGGTGCTAACAGACCAGTGGGCTTTTTTCTGACCTGTAACTTTGTCATTTCCTCATCATCTTAAGAAACCTGAAGTCTGGCTGGGCGAAGAAACGGAAAAGAAAAGGTGAAATGTATGTTAGGAGGTGTTTCTTGTAAATATTTCAACTGGAGGTGAAGCCAGAAATAGAGCAAAACAGTATTCATGCAGGATCAGTGGTTTACAACCTCAGGGTCTTAACTTTGGTAATGTATTCAGAGAATTTTTGGTTGTCACAAATCAGGGTGGGTGTGTTGCTATTGGCAGCTATCCGGTAAAGGTCTAGGATGCTAGTAAACGTCTTACAGTGTGCAGGACAGGCACTGATGACAGACTTATCCAGCCCAGAATTTCCACGGTTCTGAGATGGAGAAACCTTGATGCAGATGCTACTCTGTGGGAATTTTGATAGGCCTTCTGCAACTAGAATTAAGGTTCCATTTACTCTAGTAATTTGCATCCCAGCTTTAGGACAAAAACCATAAGTATAACAGTTTTCTGCAAAATACTAGAGACAGTAAGTCTGCTCATTATATAGATAGGCCGCCGGTGACTGTAGTACTTTCTGGAGCTTGAGTCTTTGGGGGAGAAGGCAGTTAGGTTGGTGTAGTTCTACTGGGGAGCTCAGGCCACCCTTCCTGGTCTGCTCATTTCATAACAGATACTCTGCTCTCACTGGATTAGACTATCTTCCAGTAAGGGTGTGGCAAACTAGGATGCCTGAGAGGAGTATTGAACAGATGCTATCTTAATTTCAATTGCAAACTGAATTGAATCGTAACAGTTTCATAGGTTTCTTCTCTGAGGCTAGGGTTAGTTGAGGTGCCCAAACCCAGATACTAATATAGTGAAGTATTTACAACAGTGCCATGCACATGGTAAGTACTTAATGCGTGATGTTACTGCTGTTGCTATCTGTAGATCAGTTTTTCAATGGCTTCCCCTATCTTCTGTAACCACCAAAAGCTTTTAGATTACTGGGCTCAAGTCTGCAAATGAAGGCTATTGTTTTCCTTGGACTTTGATGAGCCAACATGTTCTCTTTGTAAGAAACCCAAATCAGATCTGTGCTATGAACAGTGATAAGTATGCAGCAGTCCTAATTAGATACTTAATTATATTGAATAATTACTATCGAAGTTTCAAAATTTTCTAAAAATATGTCAGTGGCATTGCAGACCTACCCCTTATAAAAACAGTTTAACATTATAATAAGGAGCAGATCCATTTCTTCATCAGTTCTTTCTCACCCATTTAGCAAAATCATTTCTTTCATGAGTCAGCTCTTGTTTATGGAACTGCAAAGATAACACTAACTCAAATTTCAGAACGTTTTCTCTTATGAGGCAAAATGTGCTTCTTTCAGAGTTAAAAGTTACTGTTTACTGGGTCAGTCCTTAAAGGCGTAACTGCTTTGTCTAGATCAGTGGTTCTCAACTCTGACTGTATTTAGAATTACCTGGAAAGCTCAAGAAAAATACCAGAGGCTTCCCATCTCTCCTCCCATTTGCTGCCCCCTCCCCCGCCGTCCCCCACCACCACCCAGGATATTTTATTCTGTTGGTCAGGAGTGTAGTCCACATTAGAAGCTTCCCAAGGTGATTGTAATGTTCTACCAGAGTCAAAAGCCACTGGTCTTGATACACTCTTAACCAAGAAATATTCGTGCTAAAGTGGACCCCAGCAATGTTTTTACCTTTGGAAGGTGCTTTTAAATATGGAAGAAGGTTCTGTGTTTACTATGGGACACTCTGAACCCTAATGACAAGGACCCCAGGGCCATGACATCAGTGCCCTTAAAGGCAAACCACATCTTCCGTGTCATCCTTCTGACTTAGTCACCCTGCCCATCACTGGTAAAGAGGAAGTATAGTGTAGGAATGTACATGGTATTATTTTATCCAGAAAAGACAAGCACTCTTTTCCTTCTTTTTCCCAGCACAGCCTCGCTATGATGTCATAATGTTTGATGTTGACAGTAAGGATCCAACACTGGGAATGAGTTGTCCACCTCCAGCATTTGTGGAGCAATCTTTTCTACAGAAGGTTAAAAGCATCTTGATTCCTGAAGGTATGGAGAGCAAAAGGTTGGAGAGGGAGGAGGGAAGGGACCATTAAAAAAAATTTATCTTTTTAATGAAAAATGCACAGAAGTGCAAGCTCGATCAGTTTTTCCAAACTGAATACAGCCATTTACTAGCACCAGAAAATTTCCAGCTCACCTGAAGTCTCTTATCCCCTTTTGGTAACTTGTCCTCCCAAGAGTAATCACTATCTTAACTTCTGTCCACCCAGCTTAATTTTGCCTGTTCTTGTTCTTTATATAAATGGAATCACAGAATGTTGGAATGTTCTCTTTATTTTTTTTTTTTCCGAGACAGGATTTCGCTTTGTTTCCCAGCGTGGAATGCAGTGGCATGATCAAGGCTCACTGTAGCCTCAAACTCCTAATCTCAAGGAATCCTCCCACCTCAGTCACCTGAGTTAGCTGGGACTATAGGCGCATGCTCCCATGCCTGGCTAATTTTTTAATTTTTATTTTTTATAGAGACAGGACCTCACTATGTGCCCAGTCTGGTCTCAAACTCTAGCCTCTGGCAGTCCTCCTACCTGGGACTCCTAAAGTGCTGGGATTACAGGCATGAGCCACTGCACTTGGCCGAATGTACTTTTTAAGTTTCCATTTTTTTCTTTCACTCAGTGTGATGTTTGTGAGATTCATTCACGGTGTTGTGCTTACATGGCTTACTTTTATTGCTGTATTGTATCATGTGACTTACAACAATTCATGTATCCATTCTACTGTTGGTATTTGGGTTGTTTCCTGTGTAGGTCTATTATAATAGTGCTGCCGTTAACATTCTGATATTTGCCTTTTGATGAATTATGTTTTCAGATCTCTTGGGCATATACACAGGGTTGTAATTGCTGGATCATAGGTTACATTTATGTTTGGCTTTCGTAGCTGCTAACACACAGTTAAGTGGTTGTAGCAGTTCACCCTCCCACCAGCATGGTGATTCTAGCTACTACGTGATGCTTACTAAACATGCTCTACTAGGCAGTGCATTATTTAATCTTCATAGCAGTGAATCTTCATAGCTCTTAATCCCTATGTTAACAGCCCTCTAGGTGTTTTTGATTTGTCGTAAGGCACTGTGGTGACTGGCTTGATTTGGAATCTTAATTGTCAGAAATCGAGGTAACCTTGGCCCTCTCACTGGTTATGTCAGGAATGTAATATCCCTGTGGAGTTGGTAAATTTTACTTTCGTAGGGAATCACTTTCTATTGATTGATTGATTGGTTGAGATAGAGTCTCATTCTGTCGCCAAGGCTGGATTTTGGCTCACTGCAACCTCTGCCTCCCAGGTTCAAAAGATTCGCCTGCCTCAGCCTCCCTAGCAGCTGGGATATCAGGCGTCCACCATCATGCCCAGCTAATTTTTGTATTTTTAGTAGAGCCAGGGTTTCACCATTTTAGCTAGGCTGGTCTCAAACTCCTGGCTTCGGGTGATCTGCCTGCCTTGGCCTCCCAAAGTATGTGATTACAGGCATAAGCTACCATGCCCAGCTGGGAATCACTTCTTTCTCAGGGCAATTATTTGGGAAACTGAGGTGTGGAGAACGGTAAATTAACGTGTGAGCAGCGCAGAAGAGCAAAAAATAAGGCTGAAGTTTGTTTACGGCTCACATGTTCCCCATACTTTTTTCCATCTGCCTTTATATGCTGTGTATTGTCTGCAGACTCACCACCACCACTGCATTTTAGTCCACTAGTGTCCCGGAACAGGAATTGCTATTTTCCTCAAAGCTGATTCTTGTCTTTGATATGTGTCCTGATGTGAGGTCATTCTGACTTTTCTTCCTACCCTATAGGTGTTTTTATTCTCAACCTCGTGTGCCGAGACTTGGGGCTAAAGGACTCAGTACTGGCTGGGCTCAAGGCAGTGTTCCCCCTCCTGTATGTCCGGCGAATTGAGGGTGAAGTGAATGAGATCCTGTTCTGTCAGCTGCACCCT
The DNA here is from genome assembly GCA_004027835.1 of Alouatta palliata. Classification (NCBI taxonomy): domain Eukaryota; kingdom Metazoa; phylum Chordata; class Mammalia; order Primates; family Atelidae; genus Alouatta; species Alouatta palliata. Next base: position 14,817 of record PVKV010009289.1, on the reverse strand, counting down.
GAGCAAAAACTTGCCACACCAGAGCTCCTGGAAACAGCCCAGGCTTTGGAGCGGACCCTGAGGAAGCCTGGGAGGGGTTGGGATGACACGTATGTCCTGTCAGATATGCTTAAGACAGTGAAAATTATGTGATTGCTTAGGCTTAGCAGCCCTCCTGCCTAGACTGACCTTGGACTCCCAGCTTGCCAGAGATTGAAGAAATATTAAGCTTCATATTTTTCTTGGTTTCATACTTAGCTACATGTGACCTCCAGCTTGGTGAGGTTGCCTGAAGATTAGGGAAAATAAAAATGTCCTTCCCATCTTGTCCTCTTCAGTACCACTTGGGTTGGTTCGTCTTTGCTTCCTACAGCGTATCTTTGAGTAGAATTCCTTGCTAAAGCCCTTAGCACACACTGCATGCCTTAACAAGTATGCACCAAGCCCTTCAGGACTCAAGACAGCCAAATTTTATTGCATCTCTACTTACACTGGTTTGCTTTTGATTTATTCCTCTGTTAGTTCTATAGTAGTAATCTCAAGTGAGATTGCAGAGCAAGATGCCAAAAGACTATAAACAGAGTAGAGTTTTTATAGATGTGAGACGTCCACAGAGTTTCTCCCTGTGGACAAAACTGCTGCTGAAATGGTTCCAATTTTTAGGAATCTGCTAACCCACTTCATTATTGACAGCTTTCCTTGATGATGCAAACCTTATAGCCTAACCCATTTGTCTTTTTCTCATTAGAGGGAGCATATGGACCCGGCCTTGTGGCTTTGCATGTCAGAGACCTGGCAGACTAAAGTCTCTGGTGTTTGTTTACTGACATTCGTTGAGTGACAGCTATGTGCCTGATTCTGCGTAAAGAGTGGTGGTAGAAGTGAAAATGTCTAAGAATGACCAAAAACATTAGTAATAAAACAATGTGTTCCGGGCATTTTTCTAAGTGGTTTAAAGTACTGTCTCATTTAATCTGAGATAAAGGATTGTTAAGCCCAGACTATATCTAAACCCAAATTTCACTCGGCTGGAAACATCAATCTTGACAATTTATTGAGAACCATTAAACCAGTGATTCCAAGACTGGCTTGAATTTCGTCCTTCTGAATTATACCAAGGTTGACTTAATGAACAGTGCCATGGAAAATAGGCATTGTCACCATTCATCGCCTGGCTCATCTTTCTACAGGCCCTTTAAAAATGGATCCTAACCTTTCAGGTGAAGCATACAGATACTCTTCAGCTTAGGATGGGGTTATATCCTGATAAATCCATCATAAGTAGGAAATGCATTTAATATCCTGATAATCCATTGTAAACTTGAAAAATTGTAAGTAAGGGACTGTTTGTATTTCAGTCAGGTTGTCATCCTTAGAAAATAGTGTCAGTCCATTAAGGAGAGGACGGAGTGCCGAGAAGTGTTTTTGGATCTTATCTATTGGAAATACTTGGTGCTCTTTCTTTAGGAGAGGGTCTTCCCCTGGAACTCTATAAAGGAAAGATCCCTCACAGCAGGTCTATGTACCTCAAAGGACCTTGCTTGGCAAATACTCTCTTTTTCATCTGTTTTTTTTTTTTTGAGACAGGGTCTCTCTGTCACTCAGGCTGGAGTGCAGTGGCACCATCACAGCGCACTGCAACCTTGACCTTTTGGGCTCAGCGATTCTCCCAACTCGGCCTCCCAGATAGCTGGGACTGTAGTGTGTACCACTATACCTGGCTAATTTTTTATAGAGGCAGTTTCACCATGTTGCCCAGGCTGGTCTCTGACTCCTGGGCTCAAGTCATCCACCTGCCTTGGGCCTCCCATAGTGTTGGGATTACAGGCGTGAGACACTGTGACTGACCACTCTTATTTTCTTATCTGTGAGCTTGCACAGTGTTAGGATGGGTTATAGAGGCCCAGGGTCTGAGTCAGAGGAGCTCATCTGCCTGTCCTTGGTCAGATCACTCATGCTGTGCAGAGTTTGGAGCAGCACTTTTTGAGTGGCATAGCCAAGCTCTAGGCATTATCAGAATGATAAGGTCTCATTTACATCTTAGGGGGAATGGTCCATGGAGTTAGGCATGGATTTACATTTTGCATCTCACATTTGGAGATGGGAAGAGGCACTCATGGGTGATAATTATCAAGACTTAAGTATAAAAGAAGAAGGAAAGTGGTTATGTGCCAAAGGCTGGAGAAAGACCAAGTGACAGAAGTGAGGCAGTTTTTGGCTTAATTTTCTACAAAGTAAATTTGTACCAATAGAGACCAGTATGTTCACCAGAACACTTGGTGCCTGCATGCTGCTTACTCAAACCCTAGTCTGACTCCCCTCTGGAGCTTGCTGGGTTGTGAGAAAAGTTTTGTATGTACAGACAGCCATTGGCCTGAATCCCATCTTTTCCACTGGAGAGCTGTTCACTTTTGCATTAATGACAGGCAAATGGTTCCTTATGGGAATTTTGCCTAACTTTAGGCAAGAGAGCTCTAGAGCAGTGGGGAGGGTTGTAAGCTTCAATGCCAAGCTTCAGATCAAGCAAGTAATAAATATGTGGAGTGAGTGAGCCAGGTACAAAACAGAAAGGCTAGGATGAGACTTGTGGCAAACCAGAGAATAAATGTCCCCTCTGAAGGTAGTGGCTGTCCCAGCCAAGTTGTCCTGCAGAAGCACTGTCTCAGCTTAGCTAGGTCTTTAAGAGAAGCCAGAAATCTTGTGTGTGTGTGTGTGTGTGTGTGTGTGTGTGTGTGTGTGTGTTGACATTAAAGTGTTGGCCGATCAGTACACATCTTCAAGCTATATTTAATCTATTTTGCAGAGAGGCAGATTATAGGGGAGACAGCCTACAGAATGCCTGAGAATCTGGCTCTGAGTACAAAACAAGGAGCAAGCTGATAGCAATGAGTTACAAAAGTCTGGAAAAGTCTTATCTTGTATTATGACCTCAATTTTCTTTAATGGCTATAGCTGAGTGGGGATGGTCCCATTATCCTTGGGAAAGTGTACAATTTAGCTTCCCAGGACTATCAGAGAACTGAATGAGAATAAATCACATGACAGTTTGCGCCTCCCCTCCCCCATCCTAAACAAGTTCTGTGACAATGTAAAATTTATAAGGCTGACTATTGCCCTTCTCTGCCTTTTTGCCCTTGTCCTCCACCAACTTTTCAGTGTATGCCTCCAGTCTTCTGTCATGGCTGCCTGCTAACTGGGTCTCTTCTCTAAGTCTGTCGTCTTATGGGTTGGGTAGACCAGTAGTTATTCTTTTTTTTTTTTTTTTGAGACAGTGTCTTACTCTGTTGCCCAGACTGGAATACAGTGGTGTGATTTTGGCTCACTGCCACCTCTGCCTCCCAGGCTCAAGCAATCCTCTTGCCTTAGCCTCCTGAGTAGCTGGGACTACAGGCGCACACCACCATGTCCAACTAATTTTTGTATTTTTAGTAGAGACAAGGTTTCACCATGTTGTCCACGCTGGTCTGGAACACCTTGGCTCAAGTAATCTGCCTGCCTTGGCCTCTCAAAGTGCTAAGATTACAAGTGTTAGCCATGGTGCCTGGCACAACCAGTAGTTACTCTCAGCTGTACATTGGAGTCATTGGATATGGTAAGCAGAATAATGTTTTCCCAAAGATGTCCATGTGCTAATCCTGGAAACCTATGAATGTTACATTACACTACATGGCAAAGGAAGATTAATGTAGCAGATAGATTTGGTGTTGCTAATGAACTGTCTTCAAAACAGATTTTTTGAGTAATCAAATATAGACATTGGGTAGACTCAACATAATCTCAAGGGTCTTAAAATGTGGAAGAGGGAGGCAGAAGAGTCAGTGTCAGAGTGAAGCAATGTGAGGAAGACTCACCAGTCATTGCTGGCTTTGAAGACCAGAAGCCAGTAGCTAAGGAACATGGGCAGCCTCTAGAAGCTGGAGAAGGTAAGAAAACCAATTCTTCCCTAGAGTTTCCAGTAGGGAGTGCAATTCTCCCAACACCTTGAGTTTAGCTCAGTGAGACCCTTTTTGGACTTCTGATATGGAACTATAAGATAGTGAATTTGTGTTGTTTTAAGACCCTAAATTTGTAGTAACTTCTTATAGCAGCCATAGAAATTGAATATACCTGGACGCTTTAAAAAATGCTTAGGCCTGGCCCCACCCCGGCAGGCTCTGATTTAATTGGTCTGGGGTGCAGCCTGTGCATCAGAATTTTTAAAAAGCTTTCCAGGTGATGGATGCTGTTTTGCAGCCAAAATTGAGGACCTCTGTGGTAGAGGTTCTGTGGATAGATATGTTACAAGGTGAGGAAGGAATTGCTAGACTCATTAATGACTGCTGGCTTAGCACTGAAATGCAAACAGTAGTCACCTGGTAATTGGAATATATTTCCCTCCCACCTTCACTCTAGCTCACACCTTAGCTCTTTGCCCTCTGAGTGAATGGCAGTAGTGTGAAGAGTCAGCTTGTTGCATCGGGCGATTTTCCCCATGGGGCACAGCTGCTTCACTCCCTGGTATAACTGGCCCCGAGTGTACCTCCCAAGTACTACTTCATAGAGCTCAAAGTCTAGTAAATTATAAGTCATCCAGTTTCCGTCTTGTGGCTTGTCTTGCATTTTGGTTCCTGCAGATTTGTTAACAACTAAATGGTTGATAATAAAAATAATCGTTAAGTTGGATTTTTCTTTTTTTATACTCAACTGGCATTTTTTTTGGAGAGGTTGTGCTGTGCCAGACACTGTGCTTGTGCTGATACAGAGAGGAAAAAAACACAGCTTCTGTTCACCAACTAGCTGAGGAGAACAAATTACACAGCACGTGCATGAGTCAGCAACTGCATGTGCATTAAGTGTAAGAGCAGCACAGAAGATGATCAGATGTTTGCTAAGAGTCTTTGTAGATCCTCTCCTTTGGACAAAAAAATCAGCCTCAGTAAAAACTGCCCCTTAGAGTCACTGAAGGCTGGACTCATGGTTTTGCTTTTCTAGCCCAGGTCTCACTTGGCTCCTTTGCTTCCCAGTAGATGGCACTAGAAATCACGTTTAAGTGCTGGGGTGTCTGTAAAAAATTCTTCTTGAGAACGTGGCACTTCCAGGGGCTGTTTCACCTGAGCCATATTTCCTGTGTCTTTTTCTGGTCAATGAAGATAGACTTTTACTTTACCTATTGTTCTCTTGCTTCACCCAGTACTCTATGCTCTTTGCTCTTCCACCATCCCCTGATATCCTGCCTATGCATATGGAGACAGCACCATTTTCTCCAATCAAGCACATTTTCAATGGTGGAACCTTGTGTAAGGCAGAGATCCTTTTACCCCTACATCCCTGATTTTAGAAGTGATGGCAGGAAATACAGCAATGGAATAACACTAGGAACACATGAAACTAGAAGCATATAAGAAAAAAAAAATGTAGCAACATACATCTGGGCCTGAGCTGGCATGTCTTCAAGTTTCTGCCAAGATGTAAGTCATTTTCATCATAGTAGTAAATAGTTAGATAAATGCTCGTAGAAGTAAAATTTGATTGAAATAATGGAATTTTTATGCAAACCTACCTGTAGTGGGTTGAATAGTGGCTCTAAAAAGAAATGTCCAAGTCTTAAACCCCAGAACCTATACATGTGAGCTTATTTGGAAAAAGGGCCTTTGCAGGTGTATTTAAGTTAAGAATCTCAAGCTGAGATCATGTTGGATTGCGGGGGACCTTAAATCCAATGATAAGGATTTAGAATAGAGGGGGAAACGAGACAAGGGAGACAGGGGAGAAGGCCTTATGAAGACAGAGGCAGATTGGCGAGACATCCCCGCAAGCCAAAGAATGCCAAGGATTGCTAGCAGCTACCAGAAGCTAGGAAAGAGGCAAGGAACGATTGTCCCTCAGTCTCCAGAGGGACCCACCTGCAGACTTTGGAGTCAACACTTTGCAGACTTCTGGCCTTTATAGTTGTTAGAGAATAAATGTCAGTTGTCGTAAGCCATCAAGTTTGTGGTAATTTGTTTCAGCAACCTTCGGAAATGAATATATAGCCTAAAAGGGCTTTGTTTGCGCCATCCCACAGAGCCAGAGACTGCATGGGCTCTGGGCCACATGCTACCCCAGATGTGTTTAGCCTTCACCAGATATTTTAAATAAAATCTATAGATTGGAATATCATTTTATACAAAATCTAGAAAATTTCTGGATTCTTTTGAGAATTTAGAAGCTCCTGCGATGACAGGCCCATGTTCATACTTGGCTGGAACTGGTAAGCATCTGTGCCTTGTGGATGGGTGGTGTTTGCCAAAGTCCCCACTGCTCTCTGCGTCTTTCCTGCGTTTATGTTACATGCCTGGTCCAGCAGGCATTTGAGTTTGTAGCTCCTACATATGTAGGAGGATAGGTGGGCTGGGAAACACAATCCCTTCCTTAGAATAAGGGGAAAGGAGTCCCTGGTTTGTAGTCAGTAGTTCTGGGTGTTTTTAATATATATATCTATGTATGTATATATATAGCAGCACAGCTTAGAAGGTGGTTCCAAAATCTGGTTGCACAACAAAACCATCTGGGGTCCATTTCCTATATACTGATTCTGGACCATATCCCAGACCTATGATGTAGGTGTGTGTGTGTTGGGGGGGGTGGTGGTGATGGAGCAGGACAGTGTAGAGCCAAGGAATCTGCATTTTTAAAAAGCTTTAAACAATTCTGATGATCAACAGACCTAAAAATAGCTGCTATAGGATGTTATTTTTCAGCACTGAAAAGGGAAGCAGTTTGGGTTTTCTATTTCACTGGAGAATTTTGAGGCATGTTGTTTTAAAAAAGTGTTTTCCACTTTGGGAGGCCGAGGTGGGTGGATCATGAGGTCAGGAGTTCAAGATCAACCTGGCTAAGATGGTGAAACCCTGTCTCTACCAAAAATACAAAAAATTAGCCGGGTGTCGTCGCAGGCGCCTGTAATCTCATGTGTGTGTGCATCCCCACAGAACCAGGGATTGCGTGGGCTCTGGGCCACATGCTACCCCAGGAGGTTCTCGGAAGGCTGAGACTTGAACCTGGGAGGCAGAGGTTGCAGTGAGCCAAGATCGCACCACTGCACACCAGCCTGAGCGACATAGTGAGACTTCGTCTAAAAAAAAGGAAAAAACCAAAACAAAAAAAAAAAAGCTTTTCTGCTTTTCCAAGAAACCAGCAAGATGACAAAAGTGAAGCAGAAAAAGCAGTGAAGCAGAATAAGCGGATCTTCCACAAGTTCACCACTTGCGGTGTGCACCCCAACCCGCTGCTGGACGTGTCACGCGAGCAGCGAATGAAGCTGCACCATGGCGTGTGGTGGAAGCAGTACTCCCTGCTGAAGCGCCTGTGCAAGGCCAAGAAAGGGGCACTGCCTATGCAGAAGCCAGAGGTGGTGAACACGCACCTGCAGGACATGATTATCCTGCCCAAGATGGGGGGCATCTACAACAGCAAGGCCTTCAACCAAGCGGAGGGCAAGCCAGAGAGGAGTGGCCACTATCTCAATCACCTACAAGCTTGTGAAGCACTGCCCCACCAGGCATCAGAGTGAGTCACCCATTCTTCCCACTTCATCACCCTCAAGGAGTCTGCTCAGTCAATAAAGGCACGCACATTTCGTAAATAAATAAATGTCTTTTCTCATGAAAATTTGAGTGATTGCAATATTTTGTGGAGCTGAGGGTTTGAATTAGTCAGATTCATTCTATTTATGAAACCAAGAAACTTGGTTTCTGTCTACAAACCAACAGTGGCAAAACAAGACTGGTTCTTTAATGAAAGCACAAAACAAACATCTAATCAATATAGTGATACATTTTATTTATCTAGGCAAGATGGTACAGTACTCTGCAGGGCCCCTTCAGCACATTAGCAGGTCCTATAGCCCATCTTCTCTGTTTATTCTCATAAAAGCTGGAAATGATTATTTCAGGGTTGTAGAGTAAATCTCAGCCATACCCAGTACCATGCCTACAAGATGGTACAGTACTCTGCAGGGCCCCTTCAGCAGGTCAACAAGTTGTATAGTCCATCTGGGTTCTGTTGAGATTTAATCTATGACTCTGGAGAAAGCTGGAAATAACGATTTCCAGCTTTTATTCTTGAAAATAAGGCTTGGATCTCTACCAGTCTTCTGAGGATGCTAATGGACTACCCAGGAAGGAAGAAGGAAATTGTGAGGGTATTTAAAGAAAGTTGTTAGGGGAAATGAAATTGCTGTTATTTTGGTCAAGGAAGGTTATAATACATTTAATACTTACTACAAAGACTTGCGTACAGATTCAACTCATAAGGACTTTATTAAATGATTCTTTTATTCAATAAATATTTATTGGAATGCCTGTCATGTATCAGGTATTTTTCTATTGCACTAGGAATACTGTAATGAATAAAAGTAATAAACATCCTTGTTCATGAGCCTTATATTTAATGAAGAAAAATGAAAGGATAGCTTCTTTAATATGTGGCAGGTGCTTTTCACAGGAAGTATGACTGTTATGTGGACTACATTAATTTATTAATTTTTAAGGCATCTATATTATTAGCATGTCCTGCAGAGAAAAAAGGCTGAGCCCCCCCTGAATGCTATTAATTTTGCAGAAGCCATTAGGTGCAATTTCCAAGTTAAATTTCATGGGTACTGCCAACCGAATGTTTGCATACCTAGCTCTCTCCTTACCAGAGAGCTATTTTCTCATGGCCACCACAGTATCTACTTCCCTATAGGATAATGAATAAGCCCCAGGCCATTTGAAAAATGGACCACAGAAACATTTTCTACAAAGGGCCCTCTGGATGGGCTAGGCCACTCAACCCATTTTCTAGTTATTACATGGCAGATCTAGGTCTTACCACCAACTGAAGGCTAGTGATGTGACTCTTAAAAATTTTGCCTCCCCGGGAGAATCACTTGAACCCAGGGTACAGAGGTTGCAGTGAGGGCAGAGCCAGGACTAGAACCCTTGTCTCTAGGTTTCCAGTTCAGTGCTTGCCACTATGATAACCATCTTGTTTCTTTGAACGCAAGAGTTGAGAACCCAACAACATGAAGCGATTAAAATGTAATCTACTTTGCTGTCCAGTCAAGATAGATGGGCCAAGAATGGTTGTGATACCCTAGCAGAGTGCTCTGTAGGCCCAGTAAGTGGATTAATTGTGGAAAGGCATTGGTGTGAAAGCTGTGGGTGTTACCAAGACCCAGAGCTGCAGTGGTCTGGTGCTGCAGTCAGAGCAGAGAATTTCCTTTATTGAGACTTAGCTGAGACCTGCACTGCAGGGAGACCTGGAGGTCACCATGCAGGTGCACAGGCACAGGGAGGGAATATTCACTCTTTTTCCTTCACTCCTCTCTTTGAACCTTTGTTAAGCTCTAGCCACATGCCAAACACTATGCTGGGGCAATGGGGGTACAAACGTCAAGAACCTTGATAAGCCATCAGATTGGGTTAGGTTGCCAAGGTGATGGCTCTGAGCGATGAGGGTGGAGAGGAGGAAAGCTAGGCTGGCCTCACTCACTTTGCCTGGCTCTTTGGGAGTGTTCCTGATACAGAGAGTTGCCAGCCTTAGGAAAACTGAAAGCAAAGATGACCAAGCAGTTCAGTCTTTCAAAAATAGTTCTTATACTTTTCTGGTGAGAAAAAGAGTTCTAGTCAGGAATTATGATCCTATTAGTTCCTAGTTGTAAAACATAGTTGTTAAAAGAAAGAGAACTAACATTTATTGAGGACTTACTATGAGATACCATAGAAATACAGGAAATTTTAAAAGCAGCTTTATTGAAGTGTGATTGACATATAACAAACTGCACATGTTTAAATCATACCACTTCATAAGCTTTCACATTTGTCTATGTCCACGAAACCATCACTACAATCATGATAATGATTAGCCAGGCATGGTGGCATGTGCCTGTAATTCCAGCTGCTTGGGAAGCTGAGGTGGGAGGATCGTTTGAGCCACAGGAGTTTGATGCTGCAGTGAGCCATGATTGTGCCACTGCACTCCAGCCTGGGTGACAGAGACTCTGCCTGTATTAATATATAATATTAAATAAACATATCCGTCACTCTACAAAGTTACATTATGCTCCTTGTAATCCCTTCATCCCACTTTTCCCATCCCAAGTCTTGTCCTTAGATAACCAGTGATCTGCTTCCTGTCATCACAAATTAGTTTACATTTTCTAGAATTATACATTGATGAAATCATATATGTAATTTTTTGCTTGACTACTTTCTCTCTTTCTCTTTCTTTCTTTCTTTCTTTCTCTCTCTTTCTTTTCCTTCCTTCCTTCCTCCCTCCCTCTCTCTCTCTTTCTTTCTTTCCTTCCTTCCTTCCTTCTTTCATCTCCTAGTAAAAGCAGAGATTGGTTGGTCTCTCCGGACTTTCAGCTGTGTCTTTACAGCTCGTGGAGTCTACTAGGTTGCATGTCAGTTTCCACTCTCTGGGCCATGATCTGGAAACTCTCAAGGCAGTAACTTGTCTCAATCATAGGGCTCGTCTCATTCATTTGTTTCCCTTCTCTCAGGGATTATTGCTTTATTTATTTATTTATTTGCCTAATGTCCAGTGTTTCGAAAACCATTGTTTCAGGCCGGACCCACTGGCTCACGCCTGTACCGGCACTTTGGGAAACTGAGGCAGGCGATCACTTGAGGTCAGGAGTTCAAGACCAGCCTAGCCAACATGGTGAAAACCTGTCTCTTGTTAAATACAAAAATTAGCTGGGCATGGTGGCACATGTCTGTAATCCCAGCTACTTGGGAGGCTGAGAAAAAAAAAATCACTTGACTCCGGAAGGCAGAGGTTGCAGTGAGCAGAGATGGTGCCACTGCACTCCAGCCTCGGTGACAGAGTGAGATTCTGTCTCAGAAAAAAAAAAAAAAAAAGGAAACCATTGTTTCATGTATTTTGTCTTATATCAACTGGGAAAGAAAATCTGGACTCTACTACTCCATCTTTCTTGTAGTAGAAATCACAGCATGTATTTCAATCCTATAGTAACCTCATTTTACAATGAGGATTTTTTAATCACAGTTTTTTACATGAAATACTATAGCTCGGAGAGGTTTAGTTCTAAAGTAACTGAAGGTCAAACAGGGTGGAAATCAAGATGTTTTTCCTTCCGAGGTCTGAATTCTTTTCACTTTTCAGTTTTCATGGATTCATCTGAAAGGCACTCCTGCTGGATTTTAGGCCAGTCTCTGACTTCAAAGATCTGTATGATCTTAATTAAGTCCTGTAACTTTTCTGTGCCACAGAACCCAAGAGAACTTTCAATTTTTCTGTCCCAGTGCTACTCTTTAGGCCATGGCTGTCTTTTCTTCCTCTTTCTACAGGCCCCATAATTTCAGCCTGGTTTCCTGTTCTCTTTAGAAAGATAACTCTATTCTATAAAGTTGTTCTTTAAAACTTTTTTCTTAGTGCAGTGCCAGGCATGCAAAAAGTTTCTCAATAAATGACAGGTGAATGAATAAATAAATGAGTGCATACATAATTGACTATAGAGTAAGTAGGGTACAGTCCCCTTCCTTGCCTTCTTCCAACAACCACAGAAGGAGATCTTAGGCCTCTGCAATCCCTGGATGCCAGTGAAATCCCATTAATATCAGTGGCCCATTGTCTGGCCCCACTAGCTCAACCAGGATCTCTAGCTTTCTTGAGACTCCCTCCCCTATGCCCTAACAACATTTCTGAGTTCGTAAGAATTCACAAAAGAAGAACTACTGAGTACATTGAACCATTGGATGGGAAAAGGCACTAATTACACCTACGTGAATTGAAGGTGATAATTTCTTTGTTCTTTTCCTCAAGTCAGAAACCTAAGTCTGAAATTCAGATTGTACTTGTTTTGGACTGTAAATGTTAGCAAGAAAGCTATGAAATTAAGAAAAGGACACTTTTCTTTCTAAGCCACTTTTGGCATAAATAGCTCCTGCTGAACAGGTGATGAGATGATTCAAGGCCTCTCTTTCTGGCATGGCCAGCCATTGCAAAGAAAGCTGAGCACTTTCTTCCTAAGAGGTCCTTTGTAGCTCAGGCGGCTATGGAAAAAAGGAGAGGGACCAGATTGAAAATTCTGTCTCGATCCCACACACGTGTCTGTGTCTTATAGGCATGGCCACATCTCCATCCATTGCCTGATTCCACAGAACAGTAAGTCTTAGAGTCTGCCCTTTAGGAAATCCAGGGCGCTTGGGAATCCAGTTCAATTTACCCTCTGTTTATGAAGCATATGCCATGCACTCAGCTTGATGCCCTTATAGAAGTGGTCTTTGGCTTCCTGTTGGGTAAAGTTCTCACCCCTTAACTCCTCAGTCGGAGGCCAGAACACTCAGAGCTAATACGTGGGAGCCTAGAAGGGTCAGCTTTGGAGGGAGATTGATAACCCTGATAGCGTAACAGCCCCTGTTGTTTTAGAAGTGCCCAAAAGGTAATCTAACCTTTTTTTTTTCTTTTTTTTGAGACAGAGTCTCACTTTGTCGCCAGGTTGGATTGCAGTGGCACAATCTCAGCTCACTGCAACCAACCTCCGCCTCCCAGGTTCAAGTGATTCTCCTGCCTCAGCCTCCCAAGTAGCTGGGACTACAGGTGTGTACTACCATGCCTGGATAATTTTTGTATTTTTCGTAGAGATGAGGTTTCACCATGTTGGCGAGGATGGTCTCGATCTCTTGATCTTGTGATTTCTTGTGATCCACCCACCTTGGCCTCCCAAAGTGCTGGCATTATAGGCATGAGCCACCACACCCGGCCATAATCTAACCTTTCTAACTAACACCTACCTCGATCTTGAAGATGCTATGGTGGTTATTTAATAGAAATGTGATCAGGTAATCCAGTGAAATATATAAGTACTTTAATTTGTATTTTTATTGCTTATTAAGATTCACATGTAAAAGTGGGTGTTTAATGTTTTAGTTATATCTATATGTTTATCATTTAATCTTTATTATAGTTATTTGAAAGAGATGTTAGCATTTTCTCCATTTACCTCAGATAAGGCAACTGAAAGTCAAGGGAGGACTTATCAAATACATTAGAAATGAAAACTTCATTACAAATTTGGCCCACTGATTCTAGTTGCAATGTTCTTTCCAGTATACCCCTTTCTCTCAACAGGCTCTTTATGAGCCAATAACATTTGTTTTAACTCTTGGATTTGCCTGTCAGTAGTAAGCAACAAGGTAGCGGAAAAAGCACCAATTTTAGCATTAGATAAAGCTTACTTTGAATCCTGGATTTATCACTTAAAAGACTTGTGACTTTGGGTAAACTACTTAACCTCTCTGACCTTCAATTTCTTTACCTATAAAGTGAGGACTCCTGGGTTGTTGCTTTGGGGATTCTGAGTGATTTTGAGTAAATGTGCCTGGTATACTAAATACACTGGGGGATCTATGAGTAGCCATCTGGTTCTCATTTCTTTCATGATGCATCCCCTCATTTTAGTTGAAGCTTTTCCTCCATAAAATCTCTCTTTATTATTTCAGACCTCATGAATCTACTTTTTCTCTGAACTAATTCAGCATCTACAATCTCTTCTGTCCAATTTAAAATTAATTATCTATTATTTTATATTCTTAGGCTTAGTCCTTGAATAGGTTGGAAGGTTTTGGGGGCCATTACACTAGGTTTTAGGACACAGTATATTCTGTGGTGTTGAATGCATTGTAGATATACAATAAATATTTGATGGAGTGAGATGGCTTAAATTCTTTTGGAGGTAATTCTAGTAGTCATAGTAGACAGCAGAAGCCAGGTTATTCCAGTGCCAGCACGTGGTGTTGTACCAGCACATCTAGCCCCTATCGTAGAGACAGTGAGAGGATAGAAGGCAGCCTTCCCTATGTCCCAGCACACCTGTATCTAGAATGACAGGAAATTTTGGCAATGTATCTCCTCCCCTAGTCAACATATAGTGACCCATATGCTAAGTCAAGGTGGCAGAGACCAAACCACAAATTTCAGAGCATCAGAAATGGAGTCTCAGATTCATTCTAACTCCCTTTGGGTCCTTGGGAAGGTGTCAGCTCTGAATCTGTTTCATCATCTTCGAAATGGGAACAATAGTCCTTCACAAGGCTATTGCAAAGTTAAAATAAGATGTATTAAGTGGGAGTGTTTAATAAATAATAATGTTATAAAATGTTTAAAAAAAATTTTTTTTAATTAAAAAATATTTGGGGAACTGGGGGTGGTGGTGCCTGCCTATAGTCCCAGCTGCTTGAGAGGCTGAGGTGAGATGATCTCTTGAGTTCAGGAATATGAAGCTATAGTGTGTGCCATGATTATCTCTGTGAATAGTTACTGCCCTCCATCCTGGGCAACAAAACAAGACCCCATCTCTTAAAAAAAAAAAAAAAAGAAGGATAGAAGGATTTAGGATTTGGGTGCTTGTTACTACTATTTGAAAAAGGCAGAGTAAAGGGAAGGAAATGAAAAGAGAGCTAACTTGGAGACATCCAAATTGTGCTGGTCCATCATCAAAGAAGAAAGGTGGATGAGACAATTTCTGGGAAGGGAACCTGGGAATTACTAGCAAGTCTATGGGTCAGGTGCAAAGAAGGAGCCCAGTCAGAAAAAGTGTTTCTTTTTCCATAGGCCTGTAGTACTGAGGGAGCTACATATGGCTTGTGCATGTAGGGTGAAGAGCAAGAAACAGGTGTGATTTTTTTTTTTTTGAGACATGGTCTTACTCTGTTATTCAGGCTGGTGTGCAGAGGTGTAATCATAGCTCAATGCAGCCTCAACCTTCTGGGTTCAAGGGATCCTCCCTCCCCAGCCTACTGGGTAGCTGAGACTATAGGCATGCACTGCCACACCCAGCTTATTACAATTTTTTTTTTTTTTTTTTTT
>PVKV010009288.1:0-82104 GCA_004027835.1 Alouatta palliata | reverse complement strand
TTGTGTGTGTGTGTGTGTGTGTGTGATGCATTTCCTTACCATGAGCTTGTGTGTGTGTGTGTGTGTGTGAGATGCACTTCCTTACCATGAGCTTGTGGACGTGCATCTGGACTTTCTCCCTGATGTCTGGGCCCCCTTTACTGTATCAGTTTAGCCTTCCTTGCACCGTAATCTCTCAAGTCCGTGTCTTCTCCTGCCTGAGCTGGTTAATAAACTGGCTCCCATGGAAGAGGTCTGGCTTCACGGAGCTACCCCTTATACATAAAAGCTACGTAAGCTTTTAGGGTCATGTCCCTGGGAGCTGGGATGCCCTCTGGCCTCTTGTTTCCCTGGGCTCCAGTGCTCTTTATCCCCAAGCTCCTGTGTTCCTGCCTGGGTGCTCCTGTTCGTGTTCAGGTTCACGCCCTGACGGGCCCTGGCCAGCGACGGTTTCCCAGTGTAGACCTCAGAAAATAAAGGAAGATGGGCCCAACAGGGAGCAACTGACTCGGGGATGTGTGAGGGCTCTGGGTGGTGCCCGGCACGGCGGTCAGCATGCCCACGTCCTGCCCTGCAGGTTAGCTGTCCACCAGTTTTTTTGGTGTGTGTGGTCTTCCCAGATCACGAGGGTTTTTTAGTTAAACGGCTTCATCCATCATGTCCGTAAAGCCTGGAGGTTTCTCACTTTTTATGACAATTCAACATTCTCTGATCTGACCAGGCTGAGGCCTGGGCCACAGCTGCTGTGCCCTCTCCATTGAGATATTTCACCCCATGGTGATGGTCAGAGGGACAGGGCATGAGGCTCTCTGTGGGGAGCAGCACCTGCCACACCTCCCTTTGTCTCCCTCTCTGGGGCTCCTCCCCCAGTGCCCACAGGAAGGCCTCAGGCCTGCCCCACTGAGAGTCCCCATCATCCTGGGTGTCCCCAGAGCCCCCCTTTGTATGGGAGGCTGGAATCACCCCCCCATTTTGACACAGACACAAATCACTGTTAAGATCCTTAAAGATGTTTTTGGTTCTGTAACCCTGTATCAGATTCACTTGCTCGGGTCTCTGCAGAAACCTGAGTTTGCTGCCTCAAAGCCACAGTTGACTCTAATTACTATGGAGCTACATCCCTCTCCCTGTCTCCAGTGGAAAAAGGGAGGCCATCCGCTCATACCTGGGATTGTGCTGGACAAGCCCTGGAGGAGTGGGCTGGGATCAGCCGGGGAGCAGAGCTTCTCTGCTGCAGGCTCCTACCTGTGGACTGAGCCCTATCAACCTCCCTTAGGACTTTATAGTAAGGCCAGCTTGTGCCTGGCAGAACCCAGAGAGACTCATAAAAATCCAGAGGCTGTGTGGCTGTCACTTGCTGGCAAGGCTTTCTTTAGCCTTCCTGGAAGGGCAGACAAAGCCTGGCCTGGTTATAACTGGTGTTTGCTCTGCCCTGAGGACAAGGGGCCTTGGGCAGCGCATCTGCCCATCCCGAGCCTCAGTTTCTTCATCCGCAAAATAGTGACCATGATTCTACCACCTCGCAGCCTGGAGAGGAGGAAGGCATGAGATCATGCCAACGAAGTACCTTACGGTCTACACGGATTTGATACTGCCACAGTTGCTGTGGTCTCCAGGGGGGGGTGATGGCGCTCGCCTGCTTGCAGGCTTTTTATGAGGATAAAATAAAATGCCATGAGGTAGCCATCATTTATTCATTCTGCAGACATTTTTTGAGCACTGGTGTGCCAGGTCCTGAAGCAGGCACTGGGGATACAGCAATCCATGCAGCACATTCTGGAAGACACACAAACCCTGTGTAGATGGCAGCAGGCTGTTCTCAACCTCGTGGCAGTGGGCTGCAGCACCTGGACAGGATGGAATGTCCGCCAATTTACAGCTGGGGAAACCGAGACCTGAGCTTGGCCCTTCTCCAGCATCTGACGCTGCCTCAAGAGCTGCATTTCTCCCAGATCTCCTGGGACAGCCTCTTAGTTCATACTAGCATCCTGGGTGCAGCTGCGGTTCCTGCAGAAATAAAGTGCCCAGGCATTGGAGGTGGTAACAGCCATGCCATGGGGCTGCGAGGCCTTTTGGAGAAGAACGGAGCTGCTGTCCTCCCTACAGGCAGGATGCTGACTTGGACCTCTGAGCCTTGGGAGTCACGCAAGCCAGCCCTTGAACACGTGGGAGGGTGAGGCAGGGGCGTGTCCAGAGAGGGCAGCCTCAGGCCAGAGACCCCAGCGCTCTGGTGACCTCTGAAACAAAGTGCTGTGAGCTAGGCTGGGCCCTCCTGGGTAGACTCTGGGAGCTGTGCCCACCCCTACCTCCCACCCTTCCTGCAAGGGCGGTAGGTACAGCCCATGGTAGAAGCCACCAGCCCTGAGAAGAAACTGCTGGGAACTTGGTGTTTTCATAATATTTGAGGAAGTCGGGGGAGACAAGAAAAGACATTTTCAGAGTATCCCAGGATAGGGTAAGGAGGGAAGCTGGTCCCTCCCAGGGGGTTGGGGGACCACCAGCCCTTGGTGGGGCCTCCATCAGAAGAACCCACTGGTTGCTAGGTCAACTGGAGGGCTGGAGGTTCACATCCTTCACTGGGGTGCCGGGGATGTCGGCTGAGGTCCTGGATCTGTGCGTGTGCATGGGTGTGAGTGCAGCCCAGACTCCCAGCCCAGGCCTTGTCCAGGGAGAGGGGCTGTGCTGCAGCCCCCACCTGCTGCCCCCAAAAGCCCGCCGTCCTCCCTCTCCTGCTCTGCTGCTGTCCGTAGGTGCTGGATGGCAGTCGCTGGACGGTAGCCCCTGGATGGAGTGCCGTGGTCTCTTCTTCCCAGTGAGTGTTCCCTGAAAGTGAAGCACACACAGTTCTCATGTGTGCTGGGGTCTGTGTGTGTTTGGGCAACTGGACTCAGCTCCAGTTCTGAGGAGAGAGGGGCAGGAGGGATTCTCTGGGGACTCAGCTCCTGAAGGTCCTATTCTTGGTCTCTTCTGTCTGTCTCCCCAAGCAACAGATTTTTTAATAGAAAAGTGAACAGTTGCGGGTTGGCTTGAAAGATACTTTCATCTCTGAGTCCCAGGGTGGACTCAGGTGCCCCAAGGTAACTGCTCACCTGCTGGTCTCCCGGAGGCTTCCTGTCCAGCCCTGGATGGGAGGGTCAGGCCCAGAACCCACCTTCCCTTTCAGTTCCTGGGCAGAGCCCCTGCTGAGTAGTGGGTCTCAAGAATGAGGAAGGGGCCGGGCGCAGTGGCTCACGCCTGTGATCCCAGAACTCTTCGAGGCCAAGGCGGGTGGATCACCTGAGGTCAGGAGTTTGAGACCAGTCTGGCTAACATGGCAAAACCCCATTGCTACTAAAAATACACAAATTAACCAGGCGTGGTGGTGTATGCCTGTAATCGCTAAGGCTAAGGCAGGAGAATCACTTGAACCTGGGAGCTGGAGGTTGCAGTGAGCCAAGATCACACCACTGCACTCCAGCCTGGGCAACACAGACTCTGTTTCAAAAAAAAAAAAAAGAAAAGGTTGAGGAAGATAGTGCTGGGAACTCCGGCGGATGCAGGGGAACCAAGCCATGTGCTGCGTCTGGTGCAGCTGGAGTGCCACCAGGCGGGTGGGCGTGGTGGGGGCTACAGACAAGCCATCAATCATCCCTGTTTAGGGGAGTCTTGCTCTTTGGGGTGCTGGAAATCAAGGGCTTGGAGCAGACAGGGCTCTGTGTTGATCCAGAGTCACACTTGAGCAGTGCGGCTTTGGCAGTGACATTCATCTGATGGCCGTTTGTGTGGCTGAAAAGGGAGACACTGTAGACACCCGCCAAACCGTGCTTCCTTTCTGGGGTGACAAGCTGGCTCCTCCCTGGCGGTGGGAGAGGGGCTGGGGTTCGGGCTCTCCCCGAGGTCCTGGGTGGGTCCACATGGTTGTCATTCATCAGTGGCGCAGCGGATCATAGATCAGGGAGATGGAAACTCCAGGAAGCCAGACTGTGGCTCTGACCTCTCTGGATCCTCCTATAGCCATTGAACATTATTTGCTTTAAATGTGTCCTCATGCAAATCTGCAAGACATAGCCACACATTTGAGATTTATCCAAGTCGTAGCAGGATGGCTTGTGCAGTAGTATACATGCACGTACGTACACACACACACACACACACATGCACACGCACATAGACACAGAGTCTGTCTTTCCAATTAGCTATATAGGAATGATCAAAGGAGAACCTTCCATGCCCCATGAGAACGGCCAAAGAAATGGAGTGAGCTCAGCGAGCTGGCGGGGTGGGTGTGCATGGGTGTGCCTGAGTGGTGCGTGTCCGGAGCCGTCCTCGTGGCTGTGGGAACCTGGAGCAGGGAGGCGAGGGCTCAGGGCAGCTGGGAACACGCTGTAAGGGGAACGGCAGTCTCAGCTGGGAGGCGGAATTGGATAACAGGAGGTGGATTGGACAGTGTTCCCCAGGGAAGGAATTAAGGCCTTCCCTCTTGTTTTCTTGGAAGTGTTTGGAAAGGAAGGCGGACACTGAGCTAACTGGCTGCCTGGAAGGAAGTGACCTGGGGAGCCTGTGACACTAAGTCAGGCCCGGGAGGCCCCTGCTCCCTCCGGGCCCCCGGACGCTGAGTGTTGCCAAGGTGGTGGAAGTGGGGAGAGGCCAGGCAGGGGCAAGGGCAAAAGGCCTGGGGTGGTCTCAGGAGGGGCCCCTGCAGCCGCATCCCCAGCCAGGCTGTGCTTTCTCTTCTTCCCCATGTTGCTGGGGAGCCTCCCATCAGGCGAATCTTGGCCTCTTGATCCAAAACCCAAACATGGCTGGCCCCTTCTGTCTTTCCTAGCAGACCTGCTCCTCTGGCAGGGGCAAGGGACAGGGCGGGGAATGGGGACCCTGGACACCCTTCCCAGAGTGGGATTCTGATACCTTCTCTTAGCATGACGCAGGCACGAGGATCTGCATGGACTTCTTTCTTTTTTAAAAATAAGCCAACTCAAAGATGCTCTCAGCAACGGAGATGAAAAGGTAGAGCGGCCTCGTCTGCCCGCTTCCGTGCTCCTTCCCCCCTAGGATTCATTATTGTTTTTCTAGAACAAGAAGGAAAGAGTTTTATTTGTAGGAGCTTTTTTCTTTTTCTTTTCCCCCTTAATGATGTGGTGGGTGGTGGTGGTATCATGTTTTTATTTTATGTTATTTTTTATCCCTTGCTGTTTTGGGGGAGGGTGGTGGTGTTTGAGTTTGGGGTGCGGGTGTTGGGAAAGGAGTTCTCTTGGAGAGGAGCGAGGAGAGCAGATGTTACTCCCCCATGTCTAGAAGGTGGGGGGAGGGCGGCGCTGCTCAGGAGGTGAGGAAGGACCCGAGTTATGTAAGAGCTTCGAGGAGGCGGCTCAGCGGACTAGACAGAGTCTGAGGACGCAAGCTTATACCCTGAGCCCTGAGGAAGGCAGCCAGGTGCATCTGCAGGGAGCCTGGTAGCTGTGGTGGGGCAGGTGTCAGGGTTGGCAGGGGAGGCGTGGAGGGTGGGGCACCCCGGCAGGAGGAGCAGACTTCTCGAAGCTGCGAGGGGGGCTCCTGATCCTCCTGCGCCTTCTTTCTCTTCTCTCCTCTTCATTCTCTGCTTCTCTGTCACCTCCTTCTCCAAATCAGTGCCCCAGCGACTGGGGAGACAGCTTCCCCATTTTCTGTATTTCCTCGACGCCTCCTTCAGCCAACACCAGCAATCACCACGTTGAATAGAGTCAGCCCACGGCAAGGGCCCGATGTGCCAGCCCGCCTGAGCTCACAGCATCCTCGGGGGCTGATTCTGGTACTTTTCCGTTGTACAGATCTCCAGGTTTCTTCCATGAGGCCGGATGAAACGCCACACAAGTGATGGTGGGACAGGGACCGGCTAATGTCAGTCCAGGGACTATACCAACCAGCCCTCTGGGCTCAGCTTACTCTCTGGCAACGTGGAAGTGCCTGACCCCTAGGGTCACTGTGAGGTTGGAGCAGGACTGTCTGTGGGCCTCACCTTTACCTTAGCACACTAAGGAGCTGCCACTGCCCAGGGGTGGGCTGAGGGGTGTTTCAGCCCCTCTGCTCCAAGGTGCACGTTTCCCTTGCTTGGTGCTACAGCTCCTTTGACTACCCCCTCTCAGGCTGCTTGGGGGCACCCTGGCTCGGGGCTGGGGGGCTCACCCTGCATCCCACCCTTGCCCCATTCAGCCCACCCTGGCTGTGTCTTTCCTGGTTGACCAGTAGCTCTGAATTACTGCTGGACGGTAGCCAAGAATCACACCGTGCTGTGGAATTCAAGCTCCATCTGCACTAATGAGTTAATGGGCTTTGTACCCAAGACCGTGGGGCTGGAACGTGTGCAGCCTGCTTAATCTTCACCGAGCATTTCCTCTACCTTGTTTGGTGTTTATCAGCTTGTTTGTTTATTCCTTTTCCTCGGATGCCCTGATCAAGGAGGAGCTGGTGAAGGAGGGAGTATGAAGTTGGCAAGAAGGCCTTGGTTTCGCTCTGTGCTGAGTGGCTGAAGCCTGTACCGCGAGAGACGGAGGGTGTTGAGCACCTGTGCGGTTCCAAGGGGGTCCTGCTTGTCAGGAGGGGAAATCCTACCCTCCGAGGGGGGTCAATGTTGACGTTTCAGGTAGCCTTTCGCTGTGGGCCACTGTGATGCAATTTTGGGCGGCCCTATCTGAGCTTCTGCTTATCAGGGAGTCACAGTGAAGGCAGCATCGGGCTCACAGAGCCCTGAAGACGCAGCAAACCCGCACCTGTACCGTCCTGTGGTCTTGGCACAGAGAAGATGCTCAGGAAGGCGTGGCGGAGGTGATTTCATGCTGGTCTCCTGGTGTTTTTGGAAAATCACTCATTACCGAGGTTGCAGAGATATGGCTCTGAGCGTCGGACGTATTCTCCTTTACGGTTTAGCTGCTGGACGCTGGGTTACATGTGGTCACATGGTTGTCTTTTAGGCTTGGGGTTGTGGTTCTGAGGGAGGCAGCTGTGACACACAGGGGTCTGTGCCTGCCTGGACCCGGACGGCAGCGGCCGGCCATGGGAGAGAGCTGGGCAGCTGACGTGTGCTGAGTGAAAAATGCATGCCAACTCCAAGACCCAGCACACAGACAAAGCATGTAACACACGGGACCGATGACTCCTTATACAGATTTTATATATTGACCCCAAAAATACTTTGAATATATTGGGTTAAATATGTGATTACAATTAATTTTACTTGTTTTTTGAAAAAAATCCTTATATTTTGAGACAGGGTCTCTTGCTCTGTTGCTCAGGCTGGAGTGCATTGGTGTGATCTTGGCTCACTGCAAACTCCACCACCGGGTTCAAGCAATTCTCTTACCTCAGCCTCTGGAGTAGCTGGAATTATAGGCACCCACCGCCACGCCAGCTAAGTTTTGTATTTTTAGTAGAGATGGGGTTTCACCATGTTGGCCACACTGGTCTTGAACTGCTGACCTCAGGTGATCCACCTGCCTTGGCCTCCCAAAGTGCTGGGATTGCAGGTGTGAGCCACCGTGCCCAGCCTAGAAAACTTAAAATTGCCCGTGGGACTGGCATGCTATTTCTGTCAGACAGACTGGTCTAAACCCAGCTTCCTTGCTGATTCGTTGAGATCCCTCCTAATTTCCTCCTGGTTTCCTTGTCTAGGGACTAGGGAGCTGCCCTGCTAGTGCTCACACTGCACAATTTCATTACCTTCTCCTTGGCCCTTGCTAACAGCATTGGGGTGCCCCTGTGAGTCTGCAAGGGCAGCCAGGGAGGGTGAAGCCGCTGCCCTTTGGGAGAGACCCCTGAGCTGTCTGAATTTGTGTCTGCCCCAGTTAGATACTGCTAGGGTTTTCAGGAAACAATTTCCAGCTTTGTAAATATCCACTGAAAAAAATAAAAAGGAATCTATTATTTTGTCAACCTTCACAACAACCTGAACTTATAAAACGCCTCTCACATAGAGGTCTCGGAGCGCTACACGATAAACAATACATGGAAAAAAAAAGTTGGCGCTCTCATGGAGTTTCAAGGCAGCAGAGAACGTGCTTTCATTCTGTAAAAAGAAACACTCACAGGAAGGCCTCGGCAGCCACGCGTGGGGACGCTGGAGGAGCCCCGTGTTCCATGGCCCACCTGGTGACATTGGCAGGAGGTGTCACTCTGCCCTCGAAACTGGTGCCATCCAACGTGAGGGCCCCAGAACAAGCAAAAGAGAGAATGGAGAGAGACTCTGCCACGGAGATGAAGAAAGGTAACTGATCAGAACGGAAAGGGCTGAAACAAAGCCAGATCTTCCACTAAATCCTGCTCCGGGGTGGGCGGTGTCTTGTCAGGAGCCGGGTGGGCCTGAAGAACCGTCTTGAGGCCTAGGGGTCTGATGGTAACAGCGTGACCGACCAGGGTGCAGAGAGGGCCGTGGCAGCTTTGGTGGCTGCCGTCACCATCACGTGGACTTGTGTGTCAAGGGGAGAAGCTGTGTCCCTTCCGCCGTTCTTGACTTTAGGTCCCTGGAGTGCTGAGGACAGAGCTGCTTCCTCCCAAGGGACAGGCGGACGTGCCACAGGCCACGGGCTCCAGGTGCCATGGGCACTTTGTATACCGAGTAGGGTGGTACATTGTAAGCTTCTCTTATTTTTATTTTCTCGTTTTTGACAATGTCCTTCAGTTCCTCTTCCACGCTCCCCGTTAAGCTGTTAAATCACTCCATTTGTTTAGTGCGAGTGTTTCTGAGAGCTCATTTTTATCTTGGTGAAAACCAGGCTTGCTCATGGGCACATAATGAAATTGCATAAATATACCCTTAGCTGGGAATCTAATTTATTTTTCCTGTTCATTATGGGGTAGAAGGCCATTATGAAATGTATAACTTTTTTTTTTCCAGTGCTGGAATTGAAAGGCTGTGGCTTGGGCTCTTTTTATTCTGATGATTTTGTCCTGATTCAATTTAAAGCTGGTTAGAGCTCAAATACTGGAGCGTAATTGACAAAGATCAGTGTGGGTTGTAACGCTAATGTCTCGTCTGTGGCTGCTGCGGCTCAGCAAGCACTGGGGTTAAGCTGCAGTTCCTCGGAGGATACCTCGGCCTGCAGAGCTGCCCAGGCCTCAAGGAGAGGGGCGAGAGGGAACTTTCCTGCCGCTCGCGGTCCTGGGTGTCCGGCTGGGATGCTCTGAAGTGGAGTCCAGCTTGCACTAACTGGATTGGACGGCTGAGGATGCCGCCGACCCTAAACTCTCGGAAATGCTTAGAAACCCCTTCAAGAACATTTCTTCGACCTCTGCTTTTACAGATGGGAGCACTGAAGCTCCAGGAGGTCGAGCAACCCACAACCTGGCGGAGGCCACACGGGCTCCAGGCTCGAATGCAGCCCACGTCCGTGTACTACGGCAGTACATGCATGACATGGAGCCTCCCTTTGGTAGCAGTGGCCCAGGCCCTTCTGTGCGTGGGAGTGTGCATTGCGTGGGAGGAGAAGACAGAAGGAGCGCCTGGCAGTGGGCGGACCCCCCAGGATGCCGGCTTTGGGGTAGATGTGGGGCAGCCCTGCCTGACACGCTGAGGAGGAGCCTGGGACTGGGGCCTGGACGCCTTGCGTCTTGAGGAAGTGGGTGCCAGCCCCGCCACCGTGCGCCGGGGCCCACACTGTTCATTTGTCTCCCTGCATTTGCCAGCTCCCTTCCATGTGCTGGGCACTGTCAGGCTGGGACACAGCGTTGGAGAGCCCCGGACCCTGCTCCAGAGGCTCAGGTCTCAGCAGGATGAGTTTGAAGCGACATCCCGGCTCTCGGACCCATGCTGAACATCGCCGTCCGCTGAAACGCTGGGGCGGAGTCAGAATG
Source organism: Alouatta palliata (assembly GCA_004027835.1). Classification (NCBI taxonomy): domain Eukaryota; kingdom Metazoa; phylum Chordata; class Mammalia; order Primates; family Atelidae; genus Alouatta; species Alouatta palliata. The sequence goes on along the minus strand of PVKV010009288.1, from coordinate 72,324 downwards.
TTCTTGGAGGGTGATGAGTGGTCAACACCTGTGCGTGTGCGCATGCGCGTGCGCGTGCAATTTATCGGGAGAAAGAAGCATCGCCCTGGACACAGCAGGTTTTCAAGAGGAAGGAGAGGAGGTGGATCTGTTACAATGGCAGAGATGGGTGAAGCTGTTTCTTCCTTTTCCTCCCGTTGTCCCTCGGGTTGCCAGATAAGACACAGGCCATGCAGTGAAATTCGGATTTCAGATAAACGACGAAGGTTTTTTGTGCAGGTATGTGTCACACATCGCGTGGGACCTGCTTACGCTAACAACCAAAACAAAACTGTGATGTTCGTCTGAGACTCAAAGTTAACCGTGCCCCGTGTTCCTGTTCCCTAAATCTAGGACCCTGCCTGTCATAGCAGAGACTTGCTGTTCCCTAAATCTAGGACCCTGCCTGTCATAGCACAGAGACTTGAAAGGCTTTACTTTGAAATCACGGTCTTAGTCATTTAAAAGTTCCGTTGCGTGAGCTATAAAGTTGTTTGTTCTTACAACACAGACTTGTGTACAGGGAAATGAATGGTCTGCTTCCTCCCTCCCCGGATCCAACGCTTCTGGGACGACCTGTGACCTCCAGTTTTTAGCCACTCTTAACCTGCAGTTGTTAACCAATGTCTCCTCCCAAGCCAGTGCACAGACCCTGCCGTGCACCACATGGTTTCCTGGCATTCGTAGGTTTCCTGGAGAAAATTTCAACAGTAGACTTACTGGGGCAAAGGGTTTGTGTATCTTACATTTTAACCTAAAACTATACCTCGGTTACTTTATAAAAAGTCAAAAGTATTGACAGATCCCTCCACACTATGTGATTCTTTGTTTTATTCCCACACCAACACCAGTTATTGTTAGTCTTTTTTACTAGAGACAGCATCTCACTCTGTCCCCCAGGCTTGAGTGCAGTGGTGCAATCACGGCTCACTGCAGCCATGACCTTCTGGGCTCAAGTGATCCTCCCACCTCAGCCTCTCAAGTAGCTGGGACTCCAGGTGTGTGCCACCATGCCCTCCTAATTTTTCTTTCTTTTTTTTTGTAGAGACATGCTTTTGCCATGTTTCCCAGGCTGATCTCAAACTTCTGAGCTCAAGCAATCCTCCTGCCTCAGCCTCCCAAAGTGCTGGGGTTAAAGGCATGAGCCACCACACCTGAGCAGTTTTTATTTCTTATTTTTCAGTCTGAGCATATAAAACATCTCATTTTAGTTGCATTTCAGTTGAGGAAGGTTGAGTATTTTGTGTGCATTTCTCGGTCATTTGCACATATATTTCTGGGAACAGCCTGTTCACATACTTTTTCCTTATTTCCATGGGGTCGTTTTCTTATTAATTTCAGGGCACTCTTTACATATGGGTCATACCCATGCTTGGCTTTACATACAGTGTTGAGGTTGCTTCAGACCCTCCCCTGATCTCTGGGGCTGAGACCTGAGCTCACAGTGGTGGCCTTCTGGGTCTCCTGGGAATGACAGATGTCCAGCCCACACGTGGGCACCTATTGCCTGCCAATCTCATCTTGGGTGTGAAGGAACCACACAGAGCTCGAGATCCTCTGTGAATGTGTCACTATGCTGGTACTGCCCTAAATGCAGGGGTTGGCTTTGATTCTCAAAGCCCACCCACCTTTCCTGTCCTGCTCTTACTGTGCCCAGGGAAAGCTCAGCTCCAGAGCAGAGAACCCAGCCTTGGAAGGGAGATGGCACAGAGGCTTCCTGCCCTAACTGTGGTCGTCCCTGCCTCCCTCAAGGCCAAATTTGCCCTTCACCGCAGGGAGGTGCCTCGTGGGCTCCCAGGCAGGAGGAAAGGGGCATAGAAAGGAAACCTCCGGCTGCCTGTCTCCGCTGAAGCCAGGTCATCTGGGCGTCGCTCATTCCTCTGTCCGTCCAAGTGGCTTAGTTAAGTTCCTGCTGCACACCAGGCACACACACAGGCTCTGGATGCCACGGGGCCATTAGCCTGTGGGAGAGAAGGCTCATCATGTGGTTGCATGTATTCACCGCAGCCCGGGAAGGGGCGACTCCTCTTCCGTTGATTTTACATGTTGGGGGTTTGTGTTTGCAAACCACATAGTCAAATGGCGAAAGGACAGCCTGGCTCAAGAGGAAGAGCTGACTGGCATCTCTGCCCAACCCCTGTGCCGGGCTCCAGAGTGCTGCGTATGGAGACCCTGCCTAGTGCTTACCCCACCAGCACCCCCACTCACAGTGCCCGATGCACATTTGAAGGGAAGCATCTCCTTGGGGGGTGCGGACGTGCCTCGGGCTTCCATGTGTGCTCATCTCCCCGCCCCCACTAGCCCATCCTCCTGGGACACTTGGGGTCCATTCTCTGACTTGTTGTAGGAGGGATAGTGACCACTTGGGGCTGGCCTGGCCCAGGAGCTGGGAACAGAGGGACTCATCTCCTCAATTTGGGGTGGAGAGGCAGGGGTCATAATTGGAGCTGGGAGCCTTGGGGGACTGGGGAGAGGGTAGACCTGTCACGTTGCTCCCCAGCTTCAAGGTCTGTCGTGGGCAGGAGGAAGTAGCTTTGTCCCTTTTTTTTCAAAGGCAGAAACAGGACCTGTGGGCAAGGGTTCTAGGGAAACAGAACTTGGCCAATCTAAGGGAGTCGTGTGTCCAGCATGGCCCAGGAGGAGCGAGGACCCTGTACCCCCTTTGGCATTGCGGGGGACACCCACTGTGGCAGACTGGCTGTGTACTCCTCACGTCCAAATCCTAACCTCCCAAACATGTGAGTGGGACTTTACTTGGAAATAGGGTCTTTATCATCAAGTTAAAATGAGGGTGGGCCCTAAATCCAATGGCTGGTGCCCTTCTAAAAAGAAGGGAGGACGGACGTACAGGAGAGGGCACGTGAGGATGGAGGCAGAGCTGGGAGTGCTGCGGTCACAAGCCAAGTGCACTGAGCACCGCTGGCAATGCCAGAAGTGGAAGGGGAAAGGGAGGAACCTTCCCTAGCATCTTTGGAGGAAGCACGGCGCTCCCCGCACCTTGATTTCAGACCCTGGCCTCCAGAACTATGAGAGGATAAATGTGTGTTGCTTTCAGCCAGCAAGTTTGTGGCAATTTGTTACGGCAGCCACACATCACACACATGCCTGCCAAACAGGTCCCTGTCCTGCTTCCCGGCTCCATTAGAGGACAGATGATATAGGGTGGGACTCTGCAAAGTGTTAAGCCAGGACGGGCCACGCTTGCCCTGTGGCTGGTTCCTTCAGTGGGAAAACACCTGTGGCTGAGGATGCCCAAGGCTGACAGGCTTTCCATCAGGGCAGTGGATCACCGTTGGCGGGGCTGAGGCAGCCAAGGCGGGTGTTTTTGGAGCTGTAATTAAACAGGACCACTGGGCTGGCAGATTACAGATGCCCAGGCTTCCGCAGTGCTGCATTTTACTGGAACACACATAACCCGGCCTGTGCAGGGCAACACGAGGGCACGCCTGATGGTGATTAGAATAATGGGGGTGGGCTGGGTGTCGTGGCTCACACCTATACTCCCAGTACTTTGAAAGGCTGAAGCAAGTGGATCATTTGAAGTCAGGAGTTCGAGACCAGCCTGGCCCACTTGGTGAAACCCTGTATTTCCTAAAAATACAAAAATTAGCCAGGCGGTAGTGGCGCACACCTGTAATCCCAGTTACTTGGGAGGCTAAGGCGGGGGAATCACTTGAGCCTGGGAGGCAGAAGTTGCAGTAAGCTGAGATCATGCCACTGCACTCCAGTCTGGGCAACAGAGTGGGGGTGCCTGAAGCTGGACTGCCTGGCCACGGGGGTTGCAGCTCTCCCTCCCTGGCCAGCTTAATTCTAGCCAGGAATGAAATTCGGGAGAGGGAAGAGAGAGTGGGTCCGTTGGTGCTTAGGAAGCTGTGGAGAGAGGGCCCCATGGAGATGACCCTGCCGCTGCTGGTCATGGGCAGGGGTGCAGTGGTTGGGGGAGCTGTGGAGGGGGTTTGTGACTGAGGGGGAGCAGAGACCAACCCGTGGCCCCTCTCTGTGTGGAATCTTCCCACCCTGTTCCTTGGAGTAAGTGGTAGCCAGTGGCCCTTAAAAATGCAGACAGCTCAGCGCTGCAGGCTTCCTGGGCGTAGAGGACAGGTTATTCCTATGTCAGAATGACTGTCCCCAACACAGGCAACCTTGCCTAGTTGGGCATGCTGTGTCTTTGTGGGCTGGCTATCCTGCCTTGCCCTGAGCCCCCCAGAATGTGGTCTGGCCAGGCCCCCCAGCCATGCAGCTGACCTGCAAGCCCAGGAAACTTGGAGGGGCAGGCAGGCCCCTTCTACCCTGTGGGTCATCTGAGGGTCTCATTCATTTGGGGTGATTCGCTTGGGCAACAGGGGAGAAAGTAAAGGAATTGAGAGGTTGAGGCCGCTGTCCCCTCATGACACTCTCCGAAGGGCAGGTAGGAGTGAGCTTTGCTGGAGAGAGGCCTTGCTGGTGTGCTGACTTCCGGGATCCTCTGTCACCCTCCCTCTTCTCCTGACCTATGGGTGATCCCCCAGATCCCACCAATGAGACAGAGTGTCTTTCGGGGAAGGGAGGAAGGGAGTTGGCTTCTGTGAAAGTGAGTTGGCTTCTGTGAACAGCACTTAGCTTCTGAGAGGGGCCTTGGGATGCTGCCGTGGAGCTCCCGCTTCTAGCCCAAGAGGGAGGCCGGCGCTGAGGGCAGCAGAGCAGGCAGGGGACAGGACCTGTGTCCTTGCGGCATAGAGAGGGAGGGGCCGAATCACCCGGCGCACAGCTGCCACAGCCTGAATTTCCTGTCACGTGACTGGCACACTTCCTTGTGGCTTCAGCAGGTTTGCCTCAGATTTCTGTTGGTGCAGGTGAAAACGTCCTAACTGATTCAGCTGGGATTCCTCTGGGTGCGAGAGCTGCCCACACCGCAGCCCCCAAGAGCTGTCTCCTATGCCTCTCCCATGCCTCTCCCCTCGGCCCTCGTCTCTCTGGGCCCAGTCTCTGGGGCATTTGTCAAACCGGCTTCCAAGGAGGGTGACCACCTCCCTCCGTCTCCATTTTGCACGTGGCAGGTGGGTGTTTTCCTGAAGGGGCTTCCCTAAAGCACACTGAGAAGGGAAACTGGAATCAACTGGGGAGACACGATATGTGGCCACAGAGATGTTTGACGAGCTGGGGAGTGATGTTTCTTCATCTCCAGACGCCGCTGTTAGGTCACAGTGGGTCTGGAGGCTGGCATGACAATGGGTGTTCATTGTTGGTTCTACCCCCCGGGGCCACCCTCTTTCTTGGATTTGCTACCAAGCTTCAGCGACCAGTGGTGTGGAGCAGCCTCTGGCCGGTTCCGAGGCTGGACTGGAGAGGGTGCCAGCCCCTCCAGGACCTGGGGAGCACCCGGCAGGCCCCACAGAGCTCCCACTTCATATGTGAGGGCCAAACCTCGCTCTTGCCAGAGCCGATGTGAGTCCTGCGGGACCCCCTTGGATTCAGATTCCAACCCCTCCCACCTCCCTCTGACGACTGCAGTCCTACAGCCTCAGAAATATCCAGGCAACGTCCCACCTGCAGGGAGGGGCGGGCAGCCCTTCGGAACGGCGACGCTGGCTCCTCCTGAAGCCGTCACCAGCTGTGGGCGAGGATGTGTCCTGTCTCAAGCCGGATGACATTTTGGTTTTTTGATATTGTAGAATTTGGACTAAAGAGAGAAAACACGTTTGTTTACAAAGGGCATTTTCGTATTGAATGCTTAATTGCAAGTTTCCGTGTTGTGAAAGTTCCTCTCCTGCCCTCAACCGTCCCTCGAGTAGTTGTTGTCTAATTCGGCCATTTAAAAATGCTGTTGTGGAAGAATACTTAATGATTTGGTATGACATAGAGTTAAAAGGAAAAAAGTTACAAAATGGAATGTACAGTACGATCCCACTTAGAACCCAAAATACACATTCTATGCATAGGAAAGTCTGGGAGTGTATATATGCTCAAAATTTTCACAGGAGTTATTTCGGGTTAGTGGGATTATGGGTTATTTTTATTTTCTTCTTTTTGCATATGTGTAGTTTCTAAATTTTCTACAGTGAATATGTATAACTTTTATAATAAGGAAAAAGTGATACCACAGATCTTTCTAGAGGCTGCTCAGACTCCCTGACCAGAGATGACCCGGGGTGCCCTGACGTGCTGCAAAGCGCCCATGACCAGCCCATGGGCTCCCCAGCGGGGCCACATCCTGAGAACTTCCCCTTCCCCATCACTGGATATCGATGCCTCATGCTCAGGGGCCCCTGGCTGTGCAGAGCTGATGCTGGTTTTTGTTAGGGTTGAAGTAATGGAAATGCTTTTCAGAAAACTCCCCCAGTTGGCCAGGAGAGAAAGAAACAGTCATGGTGGAGCCTGGAGGCCCCACCTCGGCAGGTACAGACCGTGCTGAGCATGGAGCCATGGGTTTTGTGTTGAGCACAGAGGGGTGGGTTTTAATCGTCACCCTCGATGGCAATGTCACCATTCCTGTTCTGCCGCCACCAGCCAATGGGCATGGCCAGGTGCAGCCTTGGGAGGATTTTCGAGGTCTGGACTTGACTCTGCCTCCAGCTGGGGAGGACAAAGAGCTCAGCCTGTCCCAGCCCTGGGGCCGTTCTACAAGGGAAACACGGGGCAGAGGCCATGAAGCAGAGTAGGCATGAAACGCCTGGTTCAAACCCCAGCTCCCCACAGCTGGTTCTTAGGAACTTCTCTAAGCTCAGTTTCCTTCATCTAGAGAATGGGGACAATGCCTCCTTCACAGGGATGTGAAAGCTAAAAGAGATGATGGGAGTCAGGACCTTGCCTGGGACCTGAGACAGGACAAGCGCTGTGTCTTTCTTTCCTTGAAGGAATGCTGAGTCCAGCTGGGGACAGCCCTTTCCCTTGGTGTAAACCGGTAAAGCCCGCTGCCAGAGCTTCCGTCTGTCAGCTGAATCAAACACACACCTGCTGAGAGCAGTTTCGACAGAGGCCGCCCCTTCTCCGACACGCGGCATGCATGCGTGCACACACACACGTGTTTAATAGTCACCTGAGGAAAGAGAGTCACGGGGCAGGAATCGGTGCCTGTAGCCTTGTGTCCCAGGATACTAGAAGATTACTGCCCTGGCAATGTGAGGGCAGCAAGGCCAAGACTCTGTGCCCCACGCCCCCTTTCCACCCTTGTCAAGAGTAGGGACAGAGGCAGGGGCCCCTGGCTGCTCCTTCCTGAAGAGCAAGCTCCGTATGGTGGCATCCGTGGCTTCTAGCCTGAAGCATGTACCTCCACCGCTGACCGAGGTTACTTCCACTCCCCCAGCCTCCCAAATGTGGCCCCCTGCCCCATCCACTCACCTTGGATCTGACCCTTTCTGTCCATCTCTGCAGCCACTGCACTGTCATCAGCTCTGGCTGAGCCTCCCCGCCTGCAACCTGGTTCCACCTCTCTCCGAATCCAGAGGCTTCTCTGCAGCGCAAATGAGCTCACCTGGGCCCCACTTCAGCCCCCTCTGTGCCGCCCCAGGCTCTGCATGGAGTCCCAGCCTGGAGCTGGCTGGCCTCGGGCCAATACTCTTCTGCCTTTAGGAGCTACATGGGATAACGTGTACAAAGGGGAAACTGAGCCTTACTCTTCCTCCTCCCCTCTCCCCTTTCCAGGGCAGTTACTCACACTCAGATCATTTTCCCTGAGGAAAACTTTGTGAAGTCAGGTGAGAGATTCCAGGGCAATTCCGGTGCTGCCGCCTGAGAAGAAATTAAGCCAAGATCTAAACGAACCCCCACACATGGCAGGGGGTCATCTGTATTCAGGTCTGCCTCCCTTTGTGGGAACCTGAGCCCCTGACGTGCACAGCAGAATCTGGGCTCAAGGGTCCAGATCCCTGGAGGACCCTCCCCGGCAGCAGCCGGTCCCTCTGGCAGGGTTTGCTGCAGCCGGCACTGTCCGGCCTGCTGTGTGCTGAGCGGTGGTCAGCCGCCCGGCGGTCAGCTGTGAGGGATGCATCCCCAATGAAGGTGAGTCATGGAGAATGTGATTGATTTGCCCAAATTGCTTGGACACAGATTTTCAGGAACCCATCTGGGCTTGATGAGAGGTAGAGCTCTTTCGATTCTAGATTCCCAGGGAGCTTATGTTCTGGGGAAACTGGGTGCGTTTGCTGCCAAAACGGGCTTTATTTTTAGCTAAATGTGAGAAGGAGAGGAGGGTCCCCTTGGGAGGCGGCCAAGGCTGGCGTTGGGACTGGCCTTAGCGGAGCCTGTTATTGTCTTACTTTTGGGAAAGGTTTTCCCTTCTGCAGGCAGCGACGTGGGCTGAGATGCAAGGGCATGGCCGCGGGCGGATTGTTCCGCCTCCCCCGTGAACTCAGATGAATACCAAAAGCAGCCAGCCAGCACGCGTTCTAAATTTACAGGGTGCTTGTCCTTCACTGGCTGCCGAAAAGTGAAGCTGCCTCAGATGCTGAGAACGCTCAGCCGCCAAGCTGCCCCGGCCCACCTGCTTGCCGGGGCCGCCCTCCTCCGCACATGCAGCCAGCCTCCTCATGCCCACCTGGGGCCTCCGGGCGGCAAGCAGAGGCTGACAGGGAGGGTGGGCACCTGCACTGCAGACGCTCCTGGGATGGTGGCAGGCGCCCCTCCCCCATGGGCGAGCACAGTCTATGTGGGGCTGAGAAGTGGGGTCTGGGGACTTGGGAGTGACAGCGGGGCTACTCTGTGCAGTACCTCCCGGGAAGGAGTCTGTGCTTCTTCCGAGGAGAAAGGGGGCAGATTCCGCGCAGATGATTGTTAAGTCCTGAGCCTGGAGCAGCCCCTGGACTGGGGGGCAAAGCCCCATTGACCTTAGGGCAGAGGTCTGAGAATGCCACCAGCCCCCAGTATGATTCTAGCACGTTCATCATGGCTGCCTTCCTGCTGCACGGCACGGCCACGTGGCTCTGATGGGCCGAGACCGTCTAACCGGCCAGGCCTGGAATATTTGCAATATGAGTTACTTAGAATCCACTGCTGCAAACAGACCCCGTTTCCCAGTGTAGACAGCCTTCTCGGAGCTGCTCTGGAAGCTCCTGGAGGCTCTGCCCTCGGGGGTCCCACGGCACTTGGTGGGCACTTCCCCAGAAGATCACGCTGTGGTGATGATCCCAGCTGGGCTTGCCCATGCCTCCTCCAGCCCTACTGCAGGCTCCTGGGGCTGGGGCAGAGGCTCGCTCGTCTCTGAAGCCCAAGGGCCTACACAGGCTGGTGCCAATCTACAGAATTGCTGGGGCGGTCTTCCTCCACTCCAGTCTCTGTGGTCTGGGCTGCCTCTTGGTGCTGAATTTCTTGATGGATTCCATCACAGCCTCAAAGGAAGCTACCGTCAGTTGGCCCCCGACTGATGAGCTGTCGGGTGAGCTGTCGCTGAGCCCAGGCTGAGGCACAAAGGTGGAGGAGGCACAGTTCTGCGCCATACGCATTTCATATTCTGTGGCAGGTCCTGGTGAGAACACTCTGCTGGTGGATGGGGCCACGTGTGGGGGATTTATTCACAGAGGGCAAAGGGCCAGGGTGATGAGGACAATTCTGCTGCTCCATGGTACCGTCCCTGCTTTGAAAAACAACTTTAAATTGATAACAGCACAGGTGCCTCACTCCAGCTCGGCCCCTGCAAAGTCCGCTCTCTCCGTGGTGCGCTGCTGAAGGCTTTCTCCAGTGCAAGAGAACTCACCCTGCAGGTTCCTCCTCTCCGTGGGCTGTGCTCAGTGCCACCTAATCTCGTTTAAAACACCTTCCCATCCAGGCTTTGTGGGTGTTCAGGCTGGCTCCTCTGCGGCGGGGATGACTTGGATTGGGCGGTGGTCGGCGAACTTCTTCTGTCAAGGGCCAGGTTGTAAATACTGCAGGCCCCTGGCAGGCCGGAAGGTCTCAGCCTCTCAGAACCACGTGGCTGTGCCGTGCAGCAAGGAGGCAGCCATGGATGAACTCGAGCAAGCATGCTGGGTCCCAGGAGCTCCTTGTTCACAAGCACAGGCAGGAGCCAGGGGTGTTGGGGGAGCCAGGGGAGCCAGGGGAGCCGGGGGGGGCAGGGGGAGCCGAGGGAGCAGGATGGAAGGAGCTGGGGGAACCGAGGGAGCTGGGGGAGCTGGGTTTGGCCCTGGCGGGAGTTTGCCAGTCCCTGTTCTAGAGCCTCGGGTAACAGGGACAGGATGAGCAGTGCCCTCGACCCTTCCTCACTTTCCCTCCTTCCTCCACTTTCCACTCTCCCTTGGTTTTTCTGACCACAAGCGCACCCAGACCGCAGCGTCACCTCCGTGGTGTCCCCAGGGCTAGCCGTAGCCATTATCCCTCTGTCACAGACCTGTGTCCTCTATGCTTTGACCTCACATGAGCATCCTCCTCCTTTTCGGAGCCCTGGCAGGGCCCACGTGCTTCCTGACTGCAGGGTCAGCCACCTCCCGTCTGCCTGGGGCACCATCCTGCTGGCCGGCCGGCCCACCCCCACTTCAGCCACCCACTTCTTTGCACACATCCCACTCCCGCACCCCAGTCTCCCTCCGTCTGCTGTGAGCCGCGCAGCTGGTTCCATGGAGGTTTGAAAACACAGGATTAGAAGAGACAGTTCTTCCTAAACGCCTTCCTCCTGGGAAGTCAAACCCTGTCTTCTGGAGCTTCAGGATCGGGTGATGCGGTGATGGGTTGGCCTTTGCTGGGCTTTGCAGCCTCTTGTCAAAACCAAAAAATTGCCCCCCTACCCCCAACCTTTTGTTTTGAAATAACTATAGACTCACAGAAAGTTGCAAAAGTGCCTGGAATCCTGAGTATCCTTCACCAGGGAAAGCAGCTTCAGGAAGGGGAATGTAAGTGTCCTTCAGGTGTTAAATGAGGGCTCAAGAGAGAACACCCGTTACATGGAGGTGTGTTTCCCTGTCCCTACCTCTACCTGTGGCTGTGCTGCTACCTGGGGACAGTTCCTTAACACTCTGCCTTCATTCTGACAAATATTTTTTGAGCACTTACCCTGAGGCCCTGAAGTGGGAACTGAGGGGCAGTGGGGAATGAAGATGGACAGACAGACAGGCACTTTCCCGGTCACACCTGCAGCTATGAGATGGGAGGGGCTGCTGGGTGGCCATCCCCTGTGAGGGGAGGGTGTCGGCAGGGCTGCACTCCCTCTGAAGCCTCTAGGGGAGCATCCTCCCTCGCCTCTTCCTGGCTTTGGTGGCTCCCAGCAGCCCCCAGTGCTCCGTGGCTGTGGCTGCCCCCTCCAGCCTCTGCCTCCTCTTCACATTGCCTTCTCCCGTGCAGTCTCTGCGTCCCCTTCTCTCCTTGGGACCACACCAGGCCTGCTGGATGGAAGGCCCGTCCCGCTCCACGATGACCTCCTCTTAACTTCCGTCTTAATCACACCTGCAGAGACTGGGGCTCCCAGTGAGCTCCTACTCAGAGGTGCCAGGGGTTGGGGCTTCCACGTGTCTTTTTTTTTTTTTTTTTTTTTTTTTTGGTGGAGGGCACAGTTCAATCCACAGCAAGCCCTGACCTGGCAGGAAGGGGGGCACGTTAAGGAGCGGAGAGGGCAAGGACCCAGTCGGCCTCTCTGCTGAGACGGCGAGCTGCCCCCTCCCTTTTGCCCAGGAGCCCCTCCCGGCTGGTTTCTCGAGGAGAGGCAGCAACAGGCATACTCTCCTATTATTGTGGCTGCCAGCACTCCAGGACCAACTGGGTTTACAAAAATAAAGTCTCATCATCTGCTGCCTGTACTGCATCCCCTCAAACAGGTTATGAAGGGGAAGTGGGGGATATCGGAAGCAGATGGAGGAGCCCTTGATTTGCATAAGGAGCCATTTTCATGGCTCAGAAGCCTCCGTGGAGGGAATAATGTATAGAAATACACATGCGTAAACCCTGGGTTGGGAAACAGAGGCGCACCGATCAGCCACTAAAATAGACATGAGAGAGACAAAGCTGGTGGGGGAGGGAGTTGGCCAGGAGAGGGTACGAAGCCCATGGTGTCGCTGAGCACAGAAGTACCAGGCACAGCTGTGGAGCTACGCTCCCCCGGTTCTTTTTTAGTATTGAGATTTCAGCGCTGGTGGATCTTCTATATGCAATGGCAGAGTGGGCGTTTCCAAGAAGACCTGGCTTTTCTTCTCTCTCTGAGAAGGGCAGTTGGAGAAAGAAAAGAGAGAAAAGAAAGAAAAGGAAGGGCTTAGCTTCCAGCCAGCTGAATTGAAGCTCCTGGCAGGGAAGACGTGGCAGGCGCACTCTGCGTCCCCAGGTGCAGACAGGAGACCAAGTGGAACTAAAAGATTCTCCTTTGTTTGGGCGGGTGGCAGGGAGGTTCTTCTGTGCCTAGAGGCAGAAGTAGCCCAGAGTGGCAGGGAGAGAAGATGGAACCCAGCCAGGAGGACAGAGGTGGAGCTTAGGCTGCCCAGGGTGGGGACAGAGGCAGATGTCTGACCTGGGGGATAGGCCACTGGTGATGGGGCTGGCAGGTGACTTTGAGTCTTCCAGCTGTAGGGTCCTTCTATGTCTGGCTACCCTGTAGCCCCCAGCCTGGCTGGCTGCAGAGCTAAGAGCAGGAGGGGGCTGACCTGGTGTCACACGATGGTTTTGTTCCAAACCCTCTCATACACTCAGTTCCCTCACCCAAAGTAGGTATGAGGGGAAGGTGCAAGGTGAAACACTGTCTGTACAAAACCCTCTGCAGAGACCGAGGCCTGCTTGGTTCAGCTGTGCCATGCCATGACCCTTCAATCTCCATGTGTCAGGCAGTGGAACTGAGTGCTCATGTCCGTTTTACATTCAGCCACCAGGACTTGGTTTGCTCAGGACGGTGGTGCCCTTCCCCTACTGCCTTTGTGGTATTTCCCTTTGTCAACCCTACTTTCCTCTGCTCTGACCCCTTGCTACCAATCACGGTGCTTCCTATCTTATGATCTGGTCTGAGAGTGGCTCCAGGGACCACTTGGGGCATTGAGGTCACTGTCCCGACCTCGCTTTTTGTCAGTGCCTGTCAGTGGGGGAGACAGAGCCTTGCAGAAATTCCCTAGGATTTAGGATCATGTGATAGGTGACAAAACGCATGATCACCATCCTGGGTTCTCTTCTCTTTTGGGAAAGAAGCCAGTCCCATTTCATAGATGAGGCTAGCTTCACCATGAGCACATGGGGGCTGCCACTGTGTGGCCCCTCCAGGCGGGGCCCATGGCTGCTCCGGCCAACCCTCTGTGGGTGACCACCTGAGAGTCACACTCCCCCCGTGGTGGGGCCACATGACTTGCCAGCTCTCCCTGAGGGATGGTGAGTGGCAGTGCTGGTGTCACCTCCGGGTAGAGTGGCCACATGCTGGCTGCATGGACTTCCTTTCCTGGCTCAGTTCCCTGTGTTGTGGCTGGATGGTGTCGGTGCCGCTGGTGCGCCCCAACCTGAAAGCAGCCTAGAGGCAAACGTTCGAGCTGCTGCAGAGCCAATGGGCGTCGGGTGTGGTGGTGGCTTGTCTCCGCAGCCAGCTCGTCTTACTGAATCCGGCCACTTTTCTTGGGCTTTCCGCCCAGGCTGTAGGTCAGTGATTCCCATCCTGGGTGGGGGATTCCAGCATTTTTCCAGTTATCACAAGAGCTGCGTTGAAATTCTAAAGCGAAAATGAGTTTTGGTCCCTTTTGAATGAGAAAATGTACTCATAGAATATATACTTAAGGAAGCAACTTTCCTCTACAAAAATCCAAGCTTAGAAAAATGATGATGGTGATTAGAATCATAATTTACTTCCCAAGAAATTGCAGCAATGTTCCTTTAGACACTGAGCTCCTGGCAAGCCTAACAGCTTCAATTCGATTACGTGTACATGATTATAGAAACTTTATAGGAGTGCAGACAATTCTGGAATAGGGGTGAGAGAGTGCGGCGTTGCAGAAATCCAGCTGATATTGGCAGCTGGCCCCTCTGGAAAGACTGAGAAGCATTTCTAGGGAGTTGAAGATAGCAGTCTTTCTCACTTTTTGGTAAACTCACCTGTAACCTGGTGACTCCATGGAATGAGAACAGGAGGCCCTGGCCTCTGGCTCACTCTTTTTTGGGAAACTGGTGATTCTCGCCCCGTGATGTGCCTGTGGTGCTTTAGTTTATGGCAGAGTTGTCAACTAGGGGGTGATTTTGCCCCCAGGGGACATTTAGCAATGTCTGGAGACATCTTCCATTTTTCCAGTGGGGGGTGGAGTGCTCCTGGAATCCAGTGGGAGGGGCCCGGGGATGCCACTCCACACCTTACAATGCACAGGTTGGCCCCACCACTAGGAATGAATACTCCCACCCCAAATGTCAACGGAGCTGAACTCTGGTTTTCAGGGCATCCTGAAAGATTGGGAGGCGTGGTTGGGCTCTTTCTACACCAGACCCCATGAGGGTGATACGCTTTGAGGAACATGGCAGGGCGCTTGCTGTCTGACGGTGGATAATGTACAAGAATCCTTGTTAGCCGACTATGAAATCGTGGAGAACTTAAGCACTTGTAGGAGAGAGCAAAACAGGGCCTGGGGAGATTCGGCTTAGACCCACCCATGATGCTGTGTTTCAGCCACGATGCAAACTGAGGTTCCCTTCACACCTGCTTCGGGGCAGAGGCACGTGCATTTGGCTCGGACCCACTCATGACGCCATGTTTGAGGAACAATGCAAACGAGGGTTTCCCTGCTGTGGGGCAGGGACATGGGCTGGAATCTAGTGCCTATGCCTGCTCCATTTGCCCAGCCCGGCTGGGGGCAGCAGGATTTAACCCCTAGTTCTGCACGTTGCTGGGGGAGAGAGGAAAGAGCTTTCACAACCTGAAGCTGGCATCTTAGGAGGGGAGGCAGTGAAATCCCAGAGCTGGCCTAAATGCCCACTGTGAGAGTGAAGGTGTGTTTTTTTTGTGGGTGTTTTTCCTCTTTAAAACCATCAGGAGGTTGCCTCCGTTAAGCTGGGGGAGGAGAAGTCTCCATTAAACTCCTGTGTAGCTGTCTGCCTGCATTAATGCTGATAGAGTGTTTGTAAATATGGGCTCCAGGGAAATGGCTCTGAACCCACAGTGTGTCTACCGTGTGTTGGTAAGCCGGCCCAGACATTGTTGTCTGCAATATCCTTCCTCCAAGCTCATTTTTTTAATCCAAATGAGGACTGGGATTATTTTATTTTCAGAACTCTCTGTGATCCTGCGGTCCTCTCTCAGAAGGAAAACTCAAAGGTCCCCAGTTATAGAATGGAGGACTTCAAAGGGATCTTAGGGACCATTTAACCAACTCCCTGGCTTTAATATGGGTAAACTGAGGGTCAGAAGGGAAGAGCGACAATGGGGTCATTAAGGCAGGATGGAAACTTGAACCTCCACTCGAGGCTGTGAAGGTCTGGCCACCAAGGTGGCCAGAGGGGAATGAGATACAGGGTGTGGAGAGGCTGTGGGGGATAAAGTATTAGGATGCCGAACTCTCATCTACCTTCTGAAATTGAGGACCACTCAAAATCTGCTGGCTGGTTTAGAAAGTTTGCCTTTTATTAGTTTCGTATTTTGTCACCTTGTGTTTAACTTGTGTGTTTGCCTGTCTCCTTCTGCCCACATGGTTGTGAGTCCCAAGGGCAGGCGGCTCGCCTTATCCCTCACCGGAACCCTGGCACCTGCACCTTTACCTGCAGCTCCACCAGGATCAGGAACTCTCTGTCCATGACCAATAGGACCCTTGATCACATCCTCTCTTTGATTGTCTCACCGGGGGCCACAGAGCTCAAAATAGAAGCTCACCACTGAGAACTTGGGTCTTTTCATGGTGAGGGATGTGAGGAGAGTCACAGAAGCTTCCGTGTCAACACATCGGCAATGTGTCTAGGGCACAGAAAGGCCTCTCCTTCCTCCAACCCGTTTCCTGCGCTATGAACACTTAAAACAGTGGGGTTTGGTGGCAACTGGTGACATTTAGGCAAGTTCAGTTCCATACTTGAGATGTTTAAACTTTGCTTTTCAGATTGTGATAAAATATACATCACAGAAAATTTGCCATGGTAGCCATTTAAAAGTCAGTGGTATGAAGCTCATTCACATTGTCACGCAGCTACCAGCACCACCATCTCCGGAAACTTTCCATCCTCCCAGACTCAACGTCTGTCCCCTGGAAGCAGCAGCTCCCCACTCCTCCAGCCCCCTAGCCCTGGCAACCTCCATTCTTTCTGTCCTTATGGATTTGGGTATTCTGGGAACCTCGTAATCAGCGAAATCTATGGGATTGTCCTTTTCTGCATGGTTGATTTCACTCAGCATAATATCCTCAAGTCTGTCCCTGTTGTAGCCTGCGTCAGAATTTCCTTGCCTTTTTTTTTGAGGTGGTGTCTTGCTCTGTCACCCAGGCTGGAGTGCAGTGGCACAATCTCAGCTCACTGCAACCTCCACTCCCAGGTTCAGGTGATTCTCCTGCCTCAGCCTCCCAAGTAGCTGGGATTACAGGCTCCTGCCACCACACCCAGCTAATTTTTGTATTTTTAGTAGAGACGGGGTTTCACCATGTTGGCCAGGCTGGTCTCAAATTCCTAACCTCAGGTGATCTGCCCACTTTGGCCTCCCAAAGTGCTGGGATTACGGGCATGAGCCACCACGCCCAGCCCTCTTTACTTTGGATGAGATGTGATATTCCTGAGGTGAATCTCATATCCTCTTGGGGGAGAGGCTGTGTGTGTGTGTGTGTGTTGTGTGAGAGGTCTCTAAAGATGATACTGTCTTAATACAACTAAGGATCTCTCAAGCACCCAAATGTACCCTGAAAATAGTTGGAGTTGGGTAAAAGTTAGCTCCGGGGTGGTGCGGACTGGGAATGGCCCCTTAGTGCTCCAGCCCTGCTGCCAGCAGGAGAGTTTCTGTACCTGGAAGTAAGTTTGGGGAACTCCAGCTCCTGAGGATGGTTTTTGAGGAGGGAGAGAATCTCTAGATACTGGTGGACTTGGGGCTCGGGGTGCCTTTAGGAAGACAGCACGACACAGGGCCTCTGGGCTAGAGCAGTTTCTAGAAAAATAATGGCAGGGAACATTCTAGAAAAACAGCACCAGAGAACCAGCTCCTCAAAGGTGGAGACTTAGAGAGTGGGGAGCTGTTCCGGGGGTGGGGGGTGACAGTGCCATGAAAACAGGTTTTCAGCATTGGAGGCAACCACACACTTTAGGAGCATTTCCAGTGCCTATGTTTTTCCGGGGTCTCCCCTCCATGTGGGCTGCACTGATCCCGGATTCTGCCGGGTGGAGGTCAGCCTGTCGCCGGCGCTGGGAGCAGCAGCACGGCCCTCCTTTGCCACTTACTCTGGCCCTGAGCCCTGAGCCACTGGCTTCACTGAAAAATTCCCATGTCCACTTCACTGGCAATGGACATTACTTTGGCTGCACAGTTATCTAGGGCTTTGAATGACCTGAGATAAAATTTATTTAGCAAAAAAGTACCTTAAGAATATATATGTGCATATGTGACTGTGTGTGTGTGTGTGTCTGTGCATGTATATGTGTGTGTGTGCCTGTGTGTGTGTCTCTGTATGTGTCTGAGCATGAACGAGTGTGTGAGTGTATACATGTATGTCTTTGCATGAGTACATCTGTGCGACTGTGTGTGTGTGTCTGCATGTGAATAGGTGTATGTCTGTGAGTATATCTGTGCATGAGTGTGTGTGTGAATGTGTCTGTGAATGTATCTGTGTGAGTATATATCTGCGTATGTCTTTGTGACTGTGTCTGAATGTGTGTGTCTGTGTGTGTCTGTGTATATGTGAGTGTGTCTGGGTGTGTGAGTGTATGTGTGTCTGAGCGTGTGTGTGTGTCCGAATGTGTCTGAGTGTGTGAGCGTGTGTATCTGTGTGTCTGTATATCTGAGTGTGTTTCTGCGTGTCTGAGTGTGTGTGTGTGTCTGAGTATGTGTATCTGTGTCTGTGTGTCTGTGTGTGTCTGAGTGTGAGCATGTGTGTGAGTGTGTGTCTGTGTATCTGTGTCTGAGTGTGGTGTCTGAGTGTGTGTGTCTGAGTGTGTGTGCCTGTATGCACTGGTGCTTTGCTGTGGTTGCTGAGCAACAGGTCCCCGGCTTCCCCTGGTGTAAGGGGGACAAGCTGTGTCCCTCATGTCTGTGGGCCCCTCCCACACAGCCAGGAGAGGCTCTGGCAGCAGGGCCGAGGCTGGCTTCCCTATGTGCTCCCTGCTCGGGAGGCTTGTGCTTGGCTCAGTGCTCTGCCGTCACCATTGTGAGATTCAAACAAGGGCCTCCCAGTTGCATTTTGCTCCGAGGCCTGTAATTCATGTAGCCAGATCTGGTGAGGACCTCTTGCAGCATGGGGCGACTTCAAATAGAAGCCAGTCTGGAAGCCATGTGCAAGTGTGTCTGCTGGGGGAGGATGTGCGTGGCACCTGGCCAGCTGGGAGGGCCCAAGGCACTATTTCCCTACAGCCCTGGAGGGGAGCCCAGCACGAACCCACCCTCGTGCTCTGCCAGCCTGAGGCCCCATGGCAGGTGCTGGCCTCTTGTCGGCGTGGCGCCGGCTGCCCCCAGGCCGAGGCGCCAGGCTCAGGCGGTTGAGGACATTAATCACTTCTAGACCTTTGGCCCTGTGCGTGAGGCAGGGCAGAGGGAGGCGGCAGGTGGGCCGGTGGTAGGGAACAAGCGGTGTGCGAACACGTGCGTCTGGGTGTGGGAGTATGGGCCGGGGTTTTAATGAGCATCCTGTGTTCCTGGCACCTGCCCCCTGGACCCTGGCACGTGCACGCAGGAGGGCAGCTTGCCCGGCTGCGGCTCCCGGCTGCTCCCTGCCTTGGCCCAACACGCTCCTTCTAAGCCTCGCTGCTGTCCCCAGAGACTCGGGTTGGCAGCCGCCCTGCACGTCCCCAGTCTCTGGCTGACAGGAGCAGCCTGTGCCCCACCCCTGCCGCCTCCCGCTCAGCTGCCTCATCACCTGCTTGGCCAGCCTGGGGTGTTGTCACTCTGCCACCCGCTGACACGCCGCCTGGCAAGCCCTGCTCCACAGGGGAGGCTGGGAGGGGCCGGCCTTGTCCCAGGGAGGGGTACTGGTCCCAGTGCCCTCGCTCTTGGAGCTGCGTGACTTGAGCGATTCACTCAAGCCCGGGCCTTGGTGTCCTCAACAACACAGAGAGACCTGGCTTGGTGACTTTCAACATGCTTTGTGGACCACTGAGGTTCAGGGCTGCTAAAAGGAACCAGCACTCAGCACAGCCACCATCCTCATGGTGACAGCTTATTCCCGTGAACAGGTGCAGATGAAAACAGGCCATGGTGAGCAGTGCAGAGGCTGGGCAGGGCCGTGGGGACAAGCCTGGAGCTCCGCTGCTCCTCCTGCAGCAGGGTTGTGGGGCGGCACACAGTCAGGGGCGTTCACCCCAGACCTGGTGTCCAGAGTTTTACTGGGTCTCAGTCACGGAGATGTGACTCACCACTCAGGGCTGACCTCAATCTCCAGCCACTCCAGGGGTCAAGCTGAGATGGCGTGGCCCGAGGTAAACAGGGACGCTCTTTCAGGCAGGACACTCAAGGGCTTAGGGGTGACCTCCCAGGAACTAGGGACAAGAGCCAAACCTTCTGGGCAAGACTGATGCTTGGCAGTGTGACCATGCTGTCATTCTGACCGCATGGACGGGACAAAGGGGAGGGAACCAGGGGGGAGGCTGTCTCCTCTCAGCAGGGAAGGAGGGCTGTGGCCCCCTCCCTCTTGAGGGGCTGTGTTCCCTGTGCCTGTCCTGGTCCAGCTCTGTGCTGGATGGGCTGCGAAGCCAGGGCCGTTCCAGGACCAGAGGGCTTAGGACCTACAGGACATGCCTTTGCTGCTGTCACCTGCAGATCTCTTGCTCTGCTTCCTTGACAGCGAAGGCAGGACGACTCTGCGGGGTGCGAAAGTCCTGTGGGGGGAGGGGTGTGTGGGCTCTCAGGGACGGCCCCATCTGCCAAGGGCTGCCTGCCCTTCAGGAGAGAAGCAGGATAGAAACTGGCCTTTGTTTCTTCTGAGTTTTATGCTGCGTTCAAAGCTCGGGCTTCCCCAGCTCCCCAGCTGCTTGGTTTTCCTCCGGAGTATGTTTTGGGGGCCCGGTGCCCCCAGGCCTTAGGGGGACCTGCCAGTCCGGGGCTTTTCTTGGTGCTTCCCGGGTACAGCAACCTGAAGACGCATCTCCCGTGATGGCTGGCCCCAGCCGCCTCGGCCCTCCCTTCATTTGGAGGAGACGTTCTATTTATGCCATCTCCACCCTCCCTACAACGGGAAAACCATTTTCCAAATTGTTTCTCTTGAAAGCGGGAAACCTGGAGTGAGCTTGCTGGGCCCAGAGCGGGACCCCACTCTGCGCCTTTCCTTTCTCGATGTCTCCCCGTGTGTTTGCTCATTTGCCCCCTACCCAGCACCACGCTGCTTGTTCCAGGAGGCAGGGCAGGAGGCCTCACCCGAAGTTTTAGACGGGGAGTCTGAGGTCTGGCTGACTCTTACAGGTCCTCCTCCCGGGGCTGTTCTCCCAGGCCTGCCCTTCCAGTGGTGGGAGAAAAATCCGGTAGTTTACCCCACAGCCGTCCGGGCCCTTGTTCCCCCAGCCTTCGGGGATGACGGCATTTTCCCCACAGGGGTATGAGCCAGGCTTTGGAGACACCTGAACAAGCCCAGAGAAGCTCATGTGCAAGGCTCGTTCCAGCACCATCCGACCCGGAGGACCTGCGCCCCAGCCAGGCCATGCCTGGGACTTCCATGAGGCGCTCCCCCGCTCCCCCTTTTCCCAAACAGCGTCCCTCCACACTTGTAGCTGCTATCATAGATCATATATAGTCGGTCTGTGCACTTGAACGAGTGATAGCTCACTTTCATTGCCATGTCTCGTGATTAATTTCCCATAATAGTCCTCTCTAACACCAAGGCGAAAAGAGGAGAGGGAGAAAAAAACCTACATTATCCACTTGTGCTCAGAGTATAAATGAATTAGATTTAATTTCTATTTAATTGTTTCCATAGCTCAGCCTCTGCTGACTTCACAGGATAATTTATTTTGCAGTCCTGGGGAAAAGGAGGAGGAGGGAGGGGAGAGATGGAGGATGTAGCCGAGTGGTCTGCCTGGGGCGATTGTTTAATTACACCTGATAGTCTTATCTCCTTGTAATTAGGGGAGTCTCGTTGGGTTTCTCCCGCTGCCTCCTGTCTGCACTTCCAGGATCAATACCGGGTCAGACCTCGGGCCAGCTGCCTTCAAGAAGGCAAGGGATGTGCCGGGAGCTTTGGTGTTGAGTCGGGAACAGGCGAGGCGGCTCCTGAAGTTGCCAGAGGGAAAGAAGGACAGGGATCACGTGTCTCAGAAGTGGAAATTTCCCAATATTACTGTCCATGTTACCAAAAGGATAACTTTCCCCCAACACAGTTTATTTAATGACGGGGGTTTTTCCCTGGCCTTCCCTCTTTAAAGTCGTGGGCGGGAGGCCAGTGGGGGCTGGGTGGGGTTTTCGCTGCACCTGGGGGTTTTTGGGTTGACAGTCTCTCTCCCTGCTGAATGACTGAAGCACTGAGCAAGAGCAGCCAGCAGGAATGGGGGCCCCTGCATCCCACTCCCGCTTCCAAAGTTCCACACTCTTCCTTTCCTACATCCATCATTTTTTTCCTTCCTCCCTTTTGTTTTTTGAAACAGGATCATGCTCTGTCACCCAGGCTGGAGTGCAGTGGTGCAATCTTGGCTCACTACAAACTTCACCCCCTCCAGGTTCAAGCAATTCTCCTGCCTCAGCTCCCAAGTGGCTGAGATTACAGGCACCTGCCACCACACCTGGCTAATTTTTGTATTTTCAGTAGAGATAGGGTTTCTCCGTGTTGGCCAGGCTGGTCTTGAACTCCTGACCTCAAGTAATCCATCCATCTCAGCCTCCAAAAGTGCTGGGATTACAGATGCGGGCCACTTCGCCCAGCCCTCCTTTTTTTTTTTACTGTGGTAAAATACACATGACATAACATGTACCATGTGAAGCATTTTAGTACACCGTTCAACCAGTGGCATTCGGTACCTTCACATTGCTGTGCAATCGTCACCATCCACCTCCAGAACGTTCTCATCCCAGCCCTGGTGTCCAGAGTTTTACTGGGTCTCAGTCATGGAGACCTGACTGACCACTCAGGGGCTGACCTCGATCTCCAGCCACTCCAGGGGTCAAGCTGAGACGGCGTGGCCTGAGGTAAACAGGGACCTCTTGTGACATCTGACGATACTTAGAGTCTAAGAGGGGGCCGGGAGTTGACGCCAGTGAAGTTCTCAGCTTCCCCAACTGAAGGTCTGCCCCCAGGAAACGCCGGCTGCCCGTTCCCGCCCCCAGCCCAGCAACCCCCATTCTACCTTCTGTGTCTACAGGTATGACTCCCCGAGGGCCCTCATCGGTGGATAGTACAGCACGCGATCTTTTGTGCCTGGCTTGTCTCGGTGCCATTTTTTTGAGGTCCGTCCGTCTCACAGCATGTGCCAGAGCCTCTCTTCCCGTGGTGGACGTCGTACCAGCGCATGGATGCAACGCACTGCGTCCATCCGTTCGTCCATCCATGCACACTGTATTCTTCCAGCGTGCTTTCGGAGGGCACACCCGGGGAGGCCCCGAGTCTGTGGCTCCATCTCACCGGTCCTAGCTTCTCATCTGAGTTACCTGAGACTTTCCATCCCGTCTCTGCCAGCTGGGCCAGGCTCTCAGGAATAATCAGAGGAATGAGGGTCCCCAGGCCCCTTCTGGGGATAAACTCTGACCTTGGGTGTGAACAGAGCTCTGGCTCTTTCTAAGGCAGGAAGCCCGTCTGGGCTGGGTGTGAATATTTATGAAGCAGCTCTCTGAGTCAGCCTCATTTAATCCTACATGGGGTGAGAGGCTGTGTCTGTCTGTCTAGGAGCTGGGTATCCTGGTTCTCCAGGGCAGGGGGCAGGGCCAGGCATGCTGGTGGAAGGGCAGGGGTGCCCAGGGAGGGGAGTGTGCTGCACATGGGCATTTCATAGAGCTCATGCCACCTGGCTTCTCCTCAATTCAATGCCTGTCCCTTTTTACTTTTATCTTAAGCCCCGTGGGGATGGGAGTATTCTAGGCAATGGAAATAGTTCATTTTTCTTCATTTGTTGTGTTGAACGTTTGTCATGCCCAGAGAACGCGGACTGATACAGCAGCAGCTGGTGCTCCTGGCCAGGGCTGTGCGCACTCTCTCTGCCTCTCTCTCTCTGACTCGCTCCTCTCTCTCCGCTGGCCTGGTGAAATGTTCTTGGCTGTGGGTACACAGAGCCTTGGACTTGAGGCTGGTAGAGTGGAGGAGACCTTGACTTAGGTCCTGGAGGTGAGTGCCTCAATGAAAGCCAGGCTTCTGGAAGGAAGAAGATAAATATGTGCAATGCTGGAGAAGGCCTATAGCCAATCCACCCAACAGCAATTTAGTCCCTGTGACATGCTTGGCCACGTGTGGGGCTCGGTGCAGGGGCGAAGGGTGGCGAGTGTCCCTGAAGTGGTGCAGCCTCAGTCAGGAGCCTCAAATGCCTGCCCCTCACACTCATACGGCACGTGGATGCCACGGCAGGGACTAGAAAAGGGGCAGATACCTCCTTGAGGAGGGTGGGTACTTACGGGCAATGCGGGAGGTGGCATTGAGTTGAAACTGAAGGGCAAACAGGTTTTCTGATGGAGGAGGGAAGAGTAGAGCAGAGACTCTGAGAAGTAACCGCACTCCAGCCATCACATTCTTTGTCTTCTCTGCGTGCCAGGGGCACTTCTCTGATGGCGGTTCTCCTGTAACCCTGCCGATGAGCTCCTGTGGGTCTCAGGGAAGGGGTTCAGCTTGATGCATGGCAGGGACCTGCGTGGGGGTCAGATGGGGGAGTGCCCGGATCACTGGGCCCTGGGCCATGCACTTACCCAAGCTGCAGGCTGGCACTGCACACCCCCTGGGGCCCCAGCTATGAGGTGGCCTGGCCTGGGGAGCAGTGGGAGGCTTGTCACAAGGCTTTGCCACAGCAGGCCTCTGCTGATCCAGATGGAAGCCCAGCGTTTCCCTTGAGCCTTGCTCCTCCGGAAAGTTTCTCCTGCCCTTTTGCCAAGTTCTACCTTCCTGCAGATGCGTGGGTGGTACTCGGTGTTACCAGGTGCCTAGGTCCCCAGGCCGAGGCGAACTTCTGCCTCAGGACACTCGAGGGTGTGCTGGAGAGTCAGGAGAACTCCCTCAGCCCAGACAGCAAAGAGGTGATGGCTCTAGGGAAGTGGGGACTAGGAATGGTTGACGCCGAGTCCCAGACTCCTGTCTGCTCTTGCTGGAAAGCTCCCCATCCTCTCCCACCGAGTCCACAGAAGCCACAGCTCCTGCTCGGTTCCATTTCACAGTGCACAGAGGACTTACACATGCACCGGGCCATCTTTGTTTTTCCCCAGCTGTGGCGTTTGCCACATACAAATGCTCCATGGGCCAGTGGATCCATGCGGCATGGGGGACGTGTGTGTGTGGCCACGCGCCCGTGGCCTCATCTGTGAATGCGGCGGTTCTAGAACCTGCCTGGCGGGTGTGAGAGGACTCAGTGAGGCAACAGACCAGTGAGGCTTGGACTATAGACCAGTGAGACTCAGTGAGGCTTGGACCAGTGCCGGGCCTCAGGGAGGGAGTGTGTGTCTGTGACCGCTGAGTGTGTACCCGTGTGTGGGATTCCCGGGCGCATGTTCTGAACGTAGTCCACTGCAGAGGGTGTGTGCTGTTTGGAAAGGTGGGGTGAAGGAGTGCCTGGCTGTGTGGACACTGGGAGGTTAGCAGAATCCAAGGTGTGTTGGCTGCATTCTCTGCTGCTTCCAGTGGCTTCCTCTGTCCAGTGCAGGGTGCAGATGGCAGGAGCGTGTCATGGGCAAGTCGGGTACACATGGTCCCCACCCAGCAACTCCAGAGGGGTGGAAGGCCTCTCCCCATTGGTCTTCAGTAGGGAGAAATACCAGGGAAGGACACCGATTGGCCTGGCTGAGGTCACATGCCCACCCCTGGACCAATCACAGTGCCTCAAGGATTGGCAGGTCTGGTCACATGCCTATGGCAGACAGGGCATCTTGTCTGGCAGCCCTAGCCAAATTCCAAGTTAGACTAGGGTAAGTGGGGGCAAGCTGGCTACCACATGTGCAGGGGCAGGCCCAGAAGGCCAGCTGTGCAGGCCACTGGGGCATGCGCACCCACATAGACCCAGGAACCTCTCGGGAGAAATGGCTCTGTGCGCTGGCCCCGGGAGGCTGCGTGGAATGCCTGGCACCTGCAGTGCCTCACTCACATCACCCATGGTTCTTTCCAGGAGGCAAGCTTGTGCGGCTCCCACGGTGGAGCTGAGGATGCCGGAGCTCAGAGAGATCACGCAACCTGCCCGAGGCCACATGGCTGATAAGAGGCTGAGCGGTGATTCTAACCCAAGCAGTCTGGTTCCAAGGTGGCCCTTTCATCACCCTGCTGTGCCATTTCACCAAGAAAGGCCCCTACTGTGGGGATAGGGGTCCACAGGAGGATGGGGGTATGGCCAGGACAGCTGTGCCCAATGGTGAATGCATTCAGGTGTGTGCCACCTGGCCATGGGGCCATGTTTGATGATGACATGCATCCTGGTGTGTGCCACCTGGCCATGGGGCTCTGCTAGATGGTAACATGCATCTGGCCCATGTTACCTGACAGAGAAATTCTCACCTGACATCAGGGTTCACGGCAGGGTTACCTCCTCTACGAAGCCCTTCCTCCTGCTGCTCCCACCCAACATGAGCAGAACCACCGCATCCCCTTTGCCTTCGCTGTGTAGCTTTTGCTCACAGAGCCCTCCAGCAATAATCCCATTTCCACGACTCTTCCTCTGCAAGACCAAGAGCCTTGTGGGTAGGACGATCAACCCTAAACTGTCTCTGTGTCCCCAGCCGCTGAGACATAACAGGCACTGAAAAGGGGGTAGTTTAAAACCTAGGTCCAGCGAGGTGGCTCATGCCTGTAATCCCAGCATTTTGGGAGGTCGAGGCAGGTGGATCACCTGAGGTCAGGAGTTCAAGACCGGCCTGACCAACATGGAGAAACCCCATCTCTACTAGAAATACAAAATTAGCCGGGTGTGGTGGTGCAGGCCTGTAATCCCAGCTGCTCGGGAGGCTGAGGCAGAAGAATCACTTGAACTTGGGAGGCAGAGGTTGCAGTGAGCTGAGATCGCGCCGTTGCTCTCCAGCCTGGGCAACAAGATCGAAACTCCGTCTCAAAAAAAGAAAATGAAAAAGAAAACCTAGATGCATAGGTAGCATGTCATACTGTGTGACACCCCACAACACGCCCGCACACATGGAGTTCCATCTAAGCTCATATCTGAACATCACAACCCTGCAAACACCTCCTGCCTGGGGGAGTCCCTTCCCATTTCTCCCCTGACCCTCAGGACACAGCCAAGGTGGAGGCTCCTGCCAGCCCTCTGCCAAGTGAGCAGGTGTTCGGCTCGGCCTTGGCACCCTGCTGGATGATGACATCCTGGCCTGAGTGTTGCCTGGGGCTGGAGGAGGTTCTAGGAGCAGCCTGGGACCTTCTATCTGGACAAAAGCGGCCAAGGTTCTTGATTCCTGGGGTGCATTCGGCCCTGTGGGCTTTGCTTCCCTCTCCCTCTTCTCCCTAGGAAGCTGCTTCCCCGCGGGTACATTTTGGTCCAGGGGGAATCAGAGAGAGGCCCATGGTTGGGGCCTCACCTGGGGCTTCCAGGTGCTCGCTCCAAGTCCTGGCTGCCCTCCCCTACCCTCCAGTGTGCCTGGCCAGCCAGGGAGGCGCCCAGAGGAGAAAGTTTGGTGACGGGTGCCAGGGAAACGTCCTCTGTCCTCATCCCCTCCATTAATCACAGGTTCTTGGGGGCGCCGGGCCCTGTTTAAGATGCGCAGGTGGTTCTGAGGTGAGCGCAGGCATTCCCAAGCTCTGCTGTTAATCTGCTCCCTCCGAGACAGGCTACCTCGGGCCTGTTAATCACTTGCTGTGATTACAGCCCCAACTTCACACGGGGAATGTTAATTGATGCCTCGGATGGAGGGCTGCGCAGGCACGGTGCCCCTCTCCCCGAAGCCCCAAACATGAAGGTTATGGGATTTGGCACGGCTGACGGTGCATAGAAATGAGTGTGTCGTCCGAGGGTAGGGTGGCTGGGTGCCAGCAGTGGGGGCAGCTTGCCTCGGCCCCTCCTCATGTCCTGCGTGCTTTTCAGACCGGGCGGCGGGTACGTGGTGGGTCAGGTGCAGAGCATTAGGGTGGGGGCTTGGCTGGGTGGGGCTTGCTGGGTGCAGGGAGGCGAGCGCTCTGGGGGCCGGCCGAGAGCACAAAACCTGTGGCCCCTGGGAGGAGCCGGCGGCTTTTCCGTGGCATCTCTGTCCACACAGGCAGTTCCACCACTCCTCTGCTGTGGGAGACTCGGCTGCTGACCTGCAGGGCCAACTTCTGGTGGGTGGGCCTAGCCATTGGCAGAGCTGTGTGAGGCCATTCACGCCGCCACTTGAGGACAGACCCGAGGTAACGTGGTGGATGCTCCTTCCGCATTGGCTCCTGTTGTAAAGTCGATCTGTCTTGGATTATAAGGAACATATGCATATTAGAAAATATTGCTGATGCCTCCTCTCCCAGGCTTCATGCCCAAATACGTAGGATTGGAAGGATCTTTGCTGATGACGTATTGCAGTGCCTGCTCTTGACACCTGGGGAAGCTGAGGCTCAGGGAGGGGTGGAGTGTCCTTGAGTCTGCAGAAGCACGAGGAAAGGCCCCGGGCTCCTGGCTCCTCCCTCCATGCCCATCTGGAGCTCCCAGCCCTCACTGTAACCCTGGGCTCTGCCCCAGCTGTCACCCAGGGCCTGGGGTGTGACGGCTGATGGATGACGGAGGGAAAGGAAGGGGCGGGTCCCTGAGGCCTCATAGCTCTCCCAGGCGACCCTGCTGTGGAACCATTATTATTAGGGAAGGAGGGGTTGGGGCGGAAAATGGTATGGCCGTTTAGACCAGCCAGAGAACCATCTAGAATGCTGCTGAAATACTAGTGCCTGTCTGGCCTGGACTGTGACTCCGTCGGCCTAGGGTGGGCCTGGGTATGGGTCGGGTTCCAAGCTCCCCAGGTGTTTCTGATCTTCAGGTGAGGCTGAGAGCCTGATGTGGACTGGGGGTGTGGTCTGAGGCTGCCGGGGAGGTTTTAAAATCTGATGCAAGAGGAAGTCCTTGGCTTTGGTGTGCCCTGTAGAAACTTCGAATGGATGCCCGCCACCCGCCTTGCATGCTGCCCTGGGGACACATGACTCTGCTAGCAGCAGCAGGGGTTCGAGGTGTGTGGGGTGTGCAGGGTGTGTGGCATGTGTGTTGTGTGGGGGGTGTGGGGTGTGTGGGGGGGTGGGGTGGGCAGCGTGTGTGTTGTGTGGGGTGTGGGGCGTGCAGGGTGTGTGGGGTGCAGGGTGTGTGGGGTGCAGGGTGTGTGGGGCGTGCAGGGTGGGCTCTCCAAATCTCCCAGCAAGGGGGCCGTGCACAGCCAGAAGCTCCCATTGCCGGGGTGGAGGACGCTGGCTGTTGAGGACCCAGCAGGTGGTCCTGGGGCAGAAGGGGCCACCTCAACCCCAGACGAGTCATTAAAACTCCAGTCAGCTTCGGCTGAGCCAGCGGGGTGCTGCAGGGGCTCGGGGAGCAGAGAAAGGAGGAGGCACTGAGGAGAATAACAACAAGGTGGGCGGTGGCCTGGCCTCAGGCAGGCAGGTGGAGGAGGTCGGGAGGGCTGGCGGCTCAGGACATCCCCAATGTTGGTAAACCTCCAGGGAGCAGTGTGGCTGGGGTGGCACCACCGGGTCACCAGCCAGGAAGTTTCCCTTTGGAAGGCCCTTGTGCTGGAGGAACCCCCTCTCCAGCGCCACCCTCTGTGGCACCTGCTGTTCCCAGCGCCCCGCCGCCTGGGCTTTTCTGGGAGGCCAGCGAGCTCCGGGGCTGCCGTCATCTTCATGCCTGGATTTCCTTCCTGCCCCTGCTTTGCTGTGGCTCTGGAGTTCGCTGGTGTTTTCCGTGTTCCCAGGCAGTTTACCAATCAGTTTACCTTCTAATCCACGGGCCAGATCCTGCCGTGAGTCCCCGACAGCACCCATCCGGGGCTTCCCAAGCCCCATTCAG
Source organism: Alouatta palliata (assembly GCA_004027835.1). Classification (NCBI taxonomy): domain Eukaryota; kingdom Metazoa; phylum Chordata; class Mammalia; order Primates; family Atelidae; genus Alouatta; species Alouatta palliata. Next base: position 43,239 of record PVKV010009288.1, on the reverse strand, counting down.
GTCTTTGGTGGGAGAACTAGAGGAAAGCTGTCTGGTGAAGGATTCTGGCGGCAGGCGCTGGCGTCTGTGGCCCCCTTGCTGGCCCTGTCACTGTGGTGGTCTGCCCAGGCCCAGGGAGGCTCTGCTTCTCCAGGGCGGTGTTCCTGGCCTGCTCTGTGCAGCCACATTGCTGCCTGCCTTGGTTCTTTCACCTGTAAAGGAAAGAGGAGACTCTCCCTTTGGTGTGGTCATTAGAGAATCCTCTGGAACCTTCTAGAAGGGTCCTATTATCAATGAAGCATCGCCTCCTGAGGCTGCAAGGTGTGGCCAATGTCTCTTAGAGCCAGTACCAGGTGCCGCTCGTCCCACATGGGGGATCTCCTCTGAGGACAGGGGAGGGCTTCTGTTTGTCCTGAATGTCTTCTGACCTCAGATATGCACTGGACAGTATCAGGGAGTAGGACTGCCCACCTTCCCCGTCCCCACCCTGGGGCTGAGAGTGGAGCTGACGCCAACCCGCTGGCCTCCCATGGAGACCTAATGTGCGGGGCAGGGACTGCCAGGCGGGAGCCCCATCATGGCGGCCCCCGTGCAGGCCAGATTTCAAGTTCCACCAGCCTCAGCAGTCTGGGTCCCAGGGGCTGCTTAGACTCACGCTGCTGAGAGGGGCCAGGAGTTGTCAGAGAGTGACCGCCCCATTTAAAATGCCTGAGTGGCAGGTGGTGTGGGCGTGGCCATGGCTCTGAGGCCATGGAGGTGGTGTCTGATGGGATGGGGGAGGTATCCAGGTGCTGTCTGATGTAGGAGGGGGTGCACCGCTGGGTCTGCATCAGGGTGTGGAGATTGGGGCTGTCTCTACAGCCTCCCCTAAGGGTCTGTCACAGCCAGCCCCTCCGGCCGGGCTCCTCCACTCTCCCACCCCCAGGGCCCTCAGCCAGCGTCAGATTCCAGCAAGGGGCTCCAGCTGCCTTTTGGGGGGTGGATCCCGATTTCTCAGGCAGACGTCTGCCAGCCAGGGACAACCCAGAGACCCATCCCAGGCCACATCAGTGCAGGCCTCCCGTGATGACCGCGTTAGAGACTTCGTCTCTACAACTTCCCATCTCTGGATCCTGGGGGCACTGGAGAAGGGTCCCAGCTCCCCAGCTGGGCAGTGTCAGGAGCCTACGTTCCGCCGGAAGTAGCCGCCGGTCCTCTCTGACCCCTGTCCTGACCCATTTCTCCTCTGTACTTTCAAGTAGTCTCCCATCCAGATTCACAGAGCCCGACCCAGCCCCAGCTTCCAACCTCTGACAAACAGAACAGGTGAAAGGGCTGGGCCTGCTCAGCACTTCAGTCCCTAGGCCTGTCTGTGGCATCCAGCCCCCATGGCTCTTTCCTGGCGTCTGGGGTCCAGCTCCTTGGTCATGGACTGAGGTACTCTGTGGACAGTGCCGCAGGAAGGTGGGGGCCGCCGGAGCACTCCTAATGCGACATCTGCCGATACTTGGAGTCTAAGAGGGGGCTGGGGGTGTGGAGGTCACCCAGCCCAGCCTCTGGCCCAGCTCTCCGCAACAGACAGATGGCCACTCAGCGTCTCCTTGAATTTCCCCATGCGTGATGCCATGATGGTGGGAGCCAAGGACGAGCTGTGAGTCCGTGTACTTTCGCTCCTTCTCAAGCAGAGCCGTACGGCCCAGCCAGGCGGGAAACTGGCCCCCTCTAGTCCCTCCCGACCCCTTACGGACCCTCCTCCTGGCACTTCCTCCTCCCTTTTTCGGCTCTGATGGAGGAAAGTCTGAAAGTGGAGATGTCTAGGGGCCACTCCCTTTGCGAAGCAAGGTCCGCAGGGACGCGGTATCCATTTCCTCATCTCTCTTCTGGCTTTCCCTGACTCTTCTTCCTCAAATGCTTACTTCTCTCTTTGTTATTCTTTATCCATAGCCTGGGATCTTGAAAACGTTTGCCATAAGCATCTTATGTGTTTGGTGTGTGTGGGAGTGACGGAGGGGGGAGGCATCCAGGCTTGAATCCGCCTGTAGCCACTTAGGAGTGCTGTGACCTTGGCCCAGTTATGCTCTTAGGCTTTGGTTCCTCAGCTATAACACAGGGGCAATGCCAGATCCCACCTCGGTTGTCTGGATTCCATGACGTGTGCAGGCTCACATTCAGCATGGTGCCTGGTGTTTACAGCATCAACACTTAATAGCAGCAGTAGAGATCAATATCATGGTCAAAATGTCTGCCCTTAGAGGCATGTGGTGTAGGGGCCATCAGATCAGTGCAGGACTGTTCCACCAGCTACCTCCTCACTTCCTCCCCTTTGACCTTCATCCCAGACTCCTTCAGGCTCGTACACCTCTGCCTTTGCTCCCAGTCCTGAGCTGGTGGTGGCACCTCCTTGGTGCTCTGACAGTGCCCGTGTCTCAGTTTGGCTTTTCCCAGAAGCATACTCTGCAATCAGTATCTAAGGACAAGTGTTTGGGTAGGTTAAGGAGACAGAAGAGGGGATGGGAAGGTGGGACAGGGAAGAGAGGCAGCTCAGGGTCCCTGTGGGCACGTGAAGCTGAATCCCACTGGGGACCCTGAAGGCAAACGTGGGACACACAACTTAGGGTTCTCCAGCCCAGGGGAGAGGGAGCTGGGGTATTTATACACTTGCCTCTGTTGTTTGGGAACTGAGGCTGCTCCAGGGATACTCTGGCCCCCAGGCAGGTGCTGGCAGTGGCATGGGGCTGTGTGCACTGAAGTGTTTAAGGTGGGTGGTGGGGCCCGGGCAGGGTCTTATGCAGATCCTCTTCTGAAGTGATCATGACGGCGATGCTGATAGTTCCTTCATGGTGCCAGAGTCTAATCCTCCCACTGCCCCATTAGGCAACCTCTGGGTGGCATCTCCTTGTGAACCTCTCTGCCTGCCCTGGGCCTCGGATGCCTGTGCTTTGGGGATGCTCGGAGCAGCTGGCCGGCCAGTGGGTGCTTTACCTTGTGGGGTGCCAGCCTTCACTAGGCAATGCTGACATCTTCCCAAGAACCATTTCCTAGTGGCAAACAGCGTCATCACCAGGGAGTGAACCCGTCTCATCTCATCTCGCCCCTCACGTGCATGCACACGTGTATGTGTTATTCATGCGTATCTGTGGTTGGCTGAATACGCCCCCGAGAGATATTCCTGCCCTGATCTGCAGAGCCCAGGGATGTTCCGTGTCAAAGGCAGGCTTGGCAGGTGTGATTAAGTCAAGGATATTGAGATGGGAGATTGTGCTGGATTATCCAGGCGGGTCCTAATGTCATCACCAGTGTTCTTCTAAAGGAGAGACCGGAGGAGATTCGACACAGACAAAAGAGAAGGCCATGTGACCGCAGAAGCAGAGACTGGGGTGAGGCAGCCGCAAGCCAGGGAGTCCCTGCAGCCCCACAGGCTGGAGGAGGCAGGCAGGGATGCTCCCCTGGAGCCCCTGGAGGGAGCCTGGCCATGCTCACACCTCGACTTCAACCCAGCGAAACTGGCTTTGGGCCTCTGGCCTCCCTCTGAGAGAAGTTGTTTCCGTTGTTTTGAACCACTCTATTTGTGGCCATTTGTTGCAGGACGGGAGGAAATTAATGCTGTGTCATAAAGAAACACACTGTGTTGCTAGCGGGCGACCTACTCTAGGTGGGAGGGAAGCGTCCGTGGCTGCTCTCAGAGTCGGCGAGGAAGAAGCCAGGACTTTTAAATATCTGCTGCCAATGGCTCTGTTACAGAGGCTCCCTCTATGCCAGGCTTTGACTGGGGGCCGTGCCAACGTCATAAATGCTTACGTGACTGAGTGGTTGCATGTGGGCAGGCCCTGCCTGGGCTTCTGTGTGTCCATGACTGAGGTGGCTGCAGGTGAGGCCTGCGGTCACGGGAACTCTCTCAGGGGCTGGTGCTCAGGAGCTCGAGTTGAGGCACTGGAGCACCTTCCCACTCCACCAACCCACCTTCCCATTTCCTTGACTGGAGTCTGGAAGCTGGGCGTGCATAAGCTCCGCTGGAGTCTAAGTCAGGAGGAAGGGTTTTTGCATCCCTGTCCTGGTCCAGGAGCACCCGTGAACTCTGCACCCCTCTGGATTCTATCGGACAAGTGCCTTCCTTCAGATGACGGCCAGTGTGGAGGGGCTGTGGCTTTAGTGTCTGTGTGGGGGAGCCGGGAAGAAGACAGCTCCTGGGAACCAGCTTCTCTTCCCCTCCTGGAGGACCCCTGCAAGCAGCGTAGGGCCCCATGTCCCTCAGTTGTGGGGCTGTGGGGCATGGAGGAACCCTCTCCTGCACCGCCCAACGTGGCAGCGCCAAGCCACATGCAGCTGTGGAGCTGGAGATATAGGAGTTTGGGTGGAGACAGGCTGGCCGAACGTGGAAAACCCACACGAAATACCAAAGACTACATGCCAGGCAGAGGATGAGAAATCTCCCATGGATAGTTTCTGTATTGATTACACGTCAAAATGATAATAGTGGGAGTATATTGCGTTAAATAAACATATCATGAAAATTACTTCTGCTGGTGTTTAATTTTTTAAAATATGCCTCCTGGAAATGTCTCAGCAGACACTTTTGGGTGGCTGTCCCAGCTCCGGGCAGAGGGAGGCCGGCTTATCTGCTACAGATCTATTCTGAAGGGTCTGCAACCTGAATTGGGTGTCTCCATGCATATGATTAACCCCTAAGCCCCTATGTGATGGTATCTGTAGACGAAGCCTTGCGAGGTGATCAGGGTTAAGTGAGCTCAGGAGGGTAGGGCCTTTGTGATGAGATCAGTGCCCTTATAGGAGGAGACGCCAGGGAGCCTACTGTCTCCCCTGTCTCTTCCACTTGAAGATCCAGGGAGCAGGTGTCTGTCTGTAAGCCCGGAAGAGCCCTCCACAGAACCCGACCACGCTGTTCCCTCATCTCCGACTTCCAGCCTGCAGAACTGTGGGAAATACCTGTCTCTTTTTAAGGCCCCCAGTCTGTGATATTGTTAAGAGGTTCTGAGCTGACTGGGACAGGACTTTGAAAGGGTTCTCTGTGCAAGGCTGGAGGGGGTTGGCCGGGGTGGTGGCAGCAGGGTCCCCCATCTTGCAAGCCTCTTGGAATCCCAAGGGCGGGGAGTGGGGAGGCCCGGCCTCCCTCTCAAACTCCGGGTCCGTGCCCAGGAGCGGAATCCATGCTTTTCCACAGCACGGCATGAGTGAGTTATGGTAAAGGCCGAAGAGGCAACTGCAAGGAATGGAACTCCGTTTTTCTCCAGTTCAGAGACAAGATTGGAGCTGCTCCCTCTGCCTGAGCAGGGTTCCAGTTCCAGGCTGGGAGCATGAGACAAATGTTCCTGAAAGACACAGGAACTAAGTGTCTTTATCACTGCACAGTTGCATCATAAACATTCCATTTTTTATTGTGGTGAAATGCACATAACAAAATTTACCATCTTGATTATTTTCAAGTGCAGTGTTGGGAGGCATTAAGTGAATCCACATTGTGGCGTGACCATCACCACCCTCCATCTGCAGAACTCTCTCATTTTCCCTGACGGAAAACTGTCTCCATCAAACACCACTTCCCCATTCTCCCTCCCCACCATCCCTGGCACCCACCATCCTACTTTGTGTCTCTCTGAATTCGACTGTTCTAGGTTCTTCCCATGAGTGGAGTATTAGTCCTTGTGTGTCTGGCTTATTTCACTTCGAATAATGTTTTCGAGGTTCACTCTTGTATCAGAACATAGTTTAATGTTTTCAAAGCCCTTTCCTGTAGCCAATTGTACTCCACTCTCCCCAGACCCTGCATATGGGTTATATTAGCCCCATTTTTCAGATGAGAACATTGAGGCTTATATCAATGCTCACTGGGACCTGCTTCGTGGTCACGTGGCCTGTGAGTGTGGCAATGACTGGGATTCTCAGACATCTCTCCAGGATCTTCCCGCTTCACCGCAGCCAGGTGCTGCCAGCGTGTCTCCAGCTTTGCCAACAGGTCCTGTCCACCGCCTTCATAAACAATCATCACATCATTTCAAGAATAAAATAAGTTCTGGAGGGATACCCTCTTGCTTTCACTATCTCCCCCCTTTTTCCCTCTTCCCATTCTCTTGAGACAAGGCAGGGCAGTTTCTGAGAATAACTCCAAGTTGTGGGACAGGTCACTTGATAAATACGTATAATCTTAGATGATGGTTCTAATTTGAAGCCTGTTGACAGTGAGGCTTTGAAGGATGGGTTCCAGGCGGGACATGTGTGTGCATGGAATACAGATCAATAATGTGTACAGAGAAGGGCACGTTATGCAAATTCTAGGTATTGGCACGGCGTCTGCCACAGTGCGAGGCCTGGATTCCTCGGAGGGAGGGGCCGACCGTGGCAAATCCTTAGCCCCTGGGCTCTGCAGGTTCAAACCTGTGTCTGTCACAACGGCAAGAGGAGGCAGGGGGTGGGACTCAGGAACAAAAGCGGCCTCCCCGCAACCTCGGTGACTCAGGTTCCTGGAGCCATTGCACATTCTGTTCTTTGGTAGCTGTGAGGCTTCTACACGCAGGAAAAAGGGCCCGAGGGCTTCAGACAACCAGTCTGTGTGGCCGGCGAGATGAAGGGCCCGGGACATTCTGCTGGACACGTGGAGGTGTGGCAGGGCGGCTGAGTCTGCCCACTTAACGGGCCTGTCTGTCTGCCCAGCGGCCTGCCAGCGGGCCAGGGTGTATTGCTCAACCAGCCTCATTACTCTTGTGCGTTTAGCAGCTCAGAGGAAGATAATACCTTTCAGGTTTGACCCAATTTTAGGTTTTGTTGTCATAACCATGGAAAATCGACCTCAGAGCCCCTCATCAGCGGGCCTGAATAGGAAGTGATTTACACCACGTGTGCCGTGCGGAATCCCTAATGGGCTTGCAGGAAAGAGCTCGGCACCCTCCATGGAAGCCCTAATCTCCCCTCGGCAGTGATTTCCACAGCAAATTCTCATACTTCCCACGTCTGAGAGCCCACTCCCTGGAGATTCTGAAAACTGGGTTACCTTGAATTAAAAGTCCTTAAGTAGACAGAGGAGCATGAGCAAATATGTCCCTAGCATGGGCATCTGCGTCTCCAGGCCTGGCCCACCTGCCCTCAACATCCTTCCTCTTCCTGGGCTTCATTGTCACTTTCTGTTTCCAGGGAGCAGGAAGGGGAGTTGAGGCTTCACAGGTCCTGTTGCAGAAGTCTTTCTTTTTCTAGCTTTATAAGGGAGACAGAAGTAGATGTTCCATAATCAATGTCTTTTGATGTGGGAAAAGGAGAAGGGAAATGGGGGAATTGAAGGGTCAAGGTATACCAGTAAGCTGTTACTGCATACCAGTAAGCTATTACTGCATGGCAAACTATGAAAACCAGTTGCTTAAAACAACCATCAATTTAGCACCAAGGGTCGCTACACAAACAAAACAAAAAACCCATCATTTATTTTTATGGTTCGCAAGTCTGGGTCACTGGGAGTTGGCTGACCCCGGCTGCCCTCCCTTATGGGTCTGTGGGTTGATTCAGTGGCCCTGCTCCCTGCTCCTGTTTAGCTGAGCAGCTGTGCTCTGTGTGTCTTTCACCATCCTGGGACCAGGGAGCCAAGCATGGCATTGGTAGAACAGGTGGAAACACACAGGCTTCTTCTGGCCGAGGCCTGGAAATGGGCCACCATCTCTTCCACCTCCTTCGAAACAAGCCCCGTGGCAGGCCCAGACTCATACAGCATAGGGAAGGAGACTCCACCTCTTTCACAAGAAAAGCTGCAAAATCGCATAGCGAAGGGCATGAGGTAGGAAAGAATGAAGAGTCCCATTAATGCATACTCTAGTGTCGGTGTGGACGGTGGCCGATTCTGAGGATGATGCCGATAATGGCCGCCACTGTATATCGAATGCTCACCATGTATCTGCCCCTAAAGCAGGTATTCTGGATAAATGCTCTCATTTGTTTCTCATAGTGTTCCAATGAGAGAGTTATTATTGCCCCATTTTATGGAGTTGAGAAAGGTTAAGTAACTTACCCAAAGATAGTGACAAGGGAGCCAGGATTTTGATCCAGGGTTATCTGATACCCAAGCCCAGACTGTAGGTGCTTCACATGTTGGACTTTGTAGCACTGCCCTCCAAACCCTGCCTCTGTTCTGGGCCTTCTCACCCTCTCTCATTGGGGTTTCTTTGTGGATGAATAAATGGATGGTGGATGGATGGATGGATATATAGATGGATGGAAAGTTGGATGCATGGATGGATGAGTGAATAAATGAATAATGGATGAATAAATGGATGGTAGATGGGTAGGTAGGTGAGATGGGTGGGTAGGTGAGTGGATGAGTAGTTGAAGGGATAGGTGAATGGATGGATGAATGGATATATAGATGGATGGAAAGTTGGATGTATGGATGGATGAGTGAATAAATGAATAATGGATGAATAAATGGATGGTAGATGGGTGGGTAGGTGAGTGGATGAGTAGATGAAGGGATAGGTGAATGGATGGATGAGTGGATATATGAGTAGGTATATGTATGGTTGGACGAATAGATGAGTGAATGGGTAGATGGATGGATGGATGGGTGGGTAAGTGGATAGATGAGTGAATAGATGGATGAGTAAAAGGATGGATGGGTGAGTGGATGTTTTGTATGAATGAGTGTGTAGATGGATGAGTGGATGGATGAGTAGATGGATGGGTAGGCAGGTGGATGGATATATGAGTGAATGAGTGGATGGATGGGTATGTGTGGATAGATGAATAAGTGGATGAGTAGGTGAGTGAATGGGTAGATGGGTGGGTGGGTGAGTGGATGGATTAGTAGACGGATGGGTAGGCATATGGATGAATGGGTGGAAGGATGGCTGGGTGGAAGGATGGGTAGTTGGAAGGATGGCTGTGTGAGTGGATGGACGGATGGGTGGATGAGTGGTTGGATTAATAGACGGATGGGTAGGCAAATGGATGGATGGGTAGATCGATGATGGATGGGTGGGTAGAAGGATGGGTGGGTGGAACGATGGGTGGTTGGAAGGATGGCTGTGTGAGTGGATGGATGGATGAGTGGATGGATGGGCGGGTGAGTAGATGGATGGGTAGGCATATGAATGGATGGATGGGTGGGTGGGTGGATGGAGGAATGGATGGATGGGTGGGTGGGTGGGTGGAAGGATGGCTGTGTGAGTGGATGGATGGGTGAGTGGTTAGGTAGGTATGTAAATGTGTGGATGGATGAGTGGGTGGACAGAGTTTTGTTGAGCCATACTGTCTTTGGGGGGTCTTTCCCCCTCATGAAACTCCACAAGAGCCAGAATTCATCTGTTGGATTGTAAGAATGCTGTCCAAAGGAGCTCAAAAGGAAAATGAGTTCCAGTGAAGGCAGATATCATGGCGGGATCCCTGAGGGACAGCATATTGAGGGGCGAAACGGGCCCTGAGTCAACCTGGGCTCAGGTAGCAAGGCCTTCTCTAGGCCAGGCCTCAGTCTGTGTTTCTCACCCGGAAGACAGGAAAGGGGTGGTCAGAAGAGCCTCTTGCCAAAGAGGCGGATCTCCATTCTACTCCTCTCGTGTCTGCTCCTCAGCATCCACAGCTGTTCCCACCATAACCTTCTGGAGCCTCCTGCACATCTGCCTAACATCTGCTGTTCTAGGGAGGCTGGTCCAAGACCAGGGCCTCGTCACTGCCAGAGGGAGCAGGGAAGTTTCAGGAGTCCTGCAGCAGCCTCTCTTGACCTGGGGAGGTCTTGGGCAGACTCTAAGTGCTGGCTCAGTGCCTGCTGGGGTGACCACTGGCTCCAGAGGGTAGAGGAATAGCTGCGACCATGCCCACCTGTGTTGCTGTAAGGTGCCCCCTCAGTGCCACCAGCCTTGCGCATGGAATGTTCATCCCTACCTGGCACTCCACCCAGGCAGCCAGCATGGGGGGCTGGGAGGAGGACATTGTCCTAGGGCTTCCTGTTTACCCCTGCTTTCTCGTCACTGTAAGAGAACTGATGAGGAAACAGCCAGGCTTGGGGTGGACACGGATGGTTTCTGGCCCTCCTGCCACTGCTGGTGGAACTCACCAAGGCAGCTCTCCCAATGCTGCCTATGGGACACTTTCCTTATCATTACATTGATTGCTGCTCTTTTTCCAGACATATTAATTGGATTCCATTGGCTGACTTTGGCTGATCAAAAGACTCTGCAGCCCATCAGAAGCCTTAGGAGTCTGAGGCAGTGGCTTTCACTCAAATCTGTTTTCAGTCTAGGAGGTAACTTTTAAATTAAAAAACTGGCCTGGGCGTGGTGGCTCATGCTTGTAATCCCAGCACTTTGGGAGGTTGAGTTGGTAGGACCACGAGATCAGGAGATCGAGACCATCCCGGCTAACATGGTAACGCCTCATCTCTACTAAAAATATAAAACATTAGCTGGGCGTGGTGGCACGTACCTGTAGTCCCAGCTACTCGGGAGGCTGAGACAGGACAATCGCTTGAACCTGGGAGGCGGAGGTTGCAGTGAGCTGACAGCCGAGATCGTGCCACTGCACTCCAGCCTGGCAACAGAGTGAGACTCTGTCTCAAAGAAACAAAAACAAGAAACAAAACTGAGAGTGATTTTCATACTATGAAATGCATAGGTCTTAGTATGGTACAGTGAGTTTTGACAAATGTCTGCACCATTATAGCCACCGGATAAATTGAGATTAGACCTTTCCCATCTTTCCCAGCTCCCAGGAAAGTTCCTTGACTCACGGGGGAGGCAGAGGAGTGCCGGTGCACCTGGGTGGGTGCTGCCATGCCGGGGTGGGTCCACCTTCACAGGGCTCTCGTGACGGCCTCAGCTGGTGCAGGCTCATCACAGCCCTGCTTCTTTGAGCTGATGGGCTGGCTGGGAGGGATGGCGTGGGGACAGCCTGCCAGGACAGGGGTCCTGAGGCAGGCAAGGACCGTGCAAAGTCATTGGCTTCACACAGATAACACCCAAATCACTCAGGAAGATTTCCACGCCTTTCTACGTAGCAGGCACTGTCCTCAAGAGCTCCCAGCTCTGCGGGAGGCAGGCAGGCTTTTGGCATTCACTTGACAATCTCGTGAACACCTGAGAAAATGCATGTGAGGCTCAGAGGTGGCCATCGCCGTGTCCTAGGCTATCAGGGAAATGGTGGGGTAAGACCCGTCTCTAGGAGGATCTAATGACACGTCCCACCAGGAAATGCTGCACGCTGTTCTGGCCTCAGATCCCTCTGCTGCTGTCTGTCCCTGTTTGCCTCCTGTCCTCAAGGTTGCTGGGGACTGCTGAGAGGCCGTGCGTCACCGTCACCGGGGCCTGGGCAGCTTTCTCCTGGTGGCTAGAATTCTCCCACAGCTTTTTCCTGGTGGCTAGAATTCTCCCACAGCGGGGCTATCCGGGGAATTCTCTTGAAATGTTTGTGTCAAGCAAATGTGGGGGTTGCTGGCGAGTGTATTTTTTAAAGCGTGTTATGGTTTTGAGTTATTTCCCTGATGCCCAGGCTGGAAGTGTGTGCTGGGCCCAGAGAGAGGGGTGCAGCCCCAGGATGGGAGCATTAAAAAGTCTTCCCGGAGATGCAGCCAGGCTGTGGGCAGCCTCCAAATCTCATTTATTAGGGGCCATGCCTCTGAGAGTTCCCATCTGCCATGCTGCCACTGCTCAGGCTGTGCCGAGGCTGGGGGAGCACAGGGTCCCAGCCCACAGGGGCCTCTTCCTTCACCTCCACCCCATCCACCCCCTGCACCTCCAACCACCTCTGCCACCCCACTCCACCCATACTGTGGGTGTCCACACCCCTCCCCTGTCCCTGCACCCCATCCTGTCATACCCTCTCCCCCACCTCTCTCCACTTGCACCCCTGTGCTCCTCAACCACCTTTCTGTACCTGTCCCTGTCCCGTGCACTCCATTCCCACCTTCCTGTATCCCATCCCTGCCTCAGTACCCTTTCCTCCACCTCCCCACCTTCCCAAACCCCATCCCTGCCCCTGTACCTCTTCCCCCACCTCTTCACCCTCTGTACCCCCCAACCTTCCCACCTTCCTGCACCCCATCCATGCCCCTGTACCTCTTCCCCCACCCTCTCACCCTCTCTACCCCTCCACCTTCCCACCTTCCTGCACCCCATCCCTGCCCCTATACCTCTTCCCCCACCTCCCTACCCTCTGCATCCCTCCCGCACCTTCCTGCCTTCCTGCACCCCATCCCTGCCCCTCTCCCTCACCCCACATCCCCATCCCCTGTTCCCTTTTCCTGCCTCCTTGTACCCCTGTACCCCACCCCATCCTGGATTGTACACTAGCACCCCTCCTTGTCTCTCTGAAGTCCCCCACAGCCCCCAACTCCCTGCACTTCTCTGCTTCCCCGCTGGTGTTCCCGACCCCCGCCAGCTGTCCCTCCCATTTACCCTTCAGGAAGGCTTCAAGGCCTCACTTCCAAGCTGGAGAAAAGCAACTGGGAAGTCCCTCTCTTCACCTCCCACCCGACCTGAGCCAGGTAACTCACCTATGGAGATCCCCCAGAGGGCCGGGAAACAGGAGGAGGGGGCTTTGACCCTTAACTGGGCACAGCACCTGGGAAGCCAGCGTAGGGATGAACCTGAACTGTGGAGAACATGCCACCCTCCATATCCTGGATGGCCACTGTGCGGAGAGACAGCCACCCTCAGAGATGGCACAGACTTGGGCGGTTCCAAGCCCTCCTCGGGGCCTGCCCAGCTCCCTGTTCAGAGGAAAGTCATTGACCTCCAGCTCTGCGTGGCCCGTGTGAGTCCTCCTGTGCCTCTGCTGGGTGTGGCTGTCTCAGGCTGTGGCCCAGATACTGATAATGGTGACCGTGCCACTAGCCACAGATGCTGCCCCACAGGCAGGGTTGGGTTCAGTCCTTGGCAGGCCTCACTTCCAGCCTGGGTCCTGCTGCCAAAGCCCTCAGCTGGGCAGCTCCTCTGGCCTCTTGCCTGGGCAAAGGAGGGTTTATGTCTCCGAGCTCCTTCTCTGCCCCACACCTCCCACTCCTTCAAGCCTCCACTGTTACCTCTTTCAGAAAGCCGCTCATTCCCCGGCCCATGCCACCCCCTCTGTGTCCACGGTGCTCTGTGTGGCTTCTCTGCAGTGTATTGTAATTACCGGTTGAAATCATGGCAGTGTGGACTTACACTCCGGCCCAGGCCCAGGTACTTTGCTGGTGAGGCACCAAAGCTGGTGCTCTACCAGCCTGTGCGGTGGGAGCAGTCCCGCTTATAGGCAAGCTTCGGAAGTGTGAAGAGGTTTTTCAACTTGCCCAGGGCCTCACAGCTCGGGCAGGCAGCGGGGAGGGGACAGTCAGCCTTCAGGCCACACCCCTTCCACTGCATCTTCTCCTGCCCTGTGTGGCTGCCAGCTTCCCCACCAAGACCCTGAACTGCTGAAGAAACGGGCCCCACCGCCTAGGCTGCCAGTGTTGGATACTTTAAGGAAATACGGTGGCCTCTTGGACTTCCTACAGACTCTCTCATTTTAATTAATATTTATTTATGTATGAGGTATGAGATGGGGTCTTGCCACGTTGCCCACAAACTCCTCCACTCAAGTAATCCTCCTGCCTCAGCTTCCTAAGTAGCTGGGATTACAGGCATGCACCACCATGTCCAGGTTCCCTACTTTTAGAATGATGGAAGAGCTGGTCTGGGTCACCTTCAGAGACTCCTGTCCTTCCCCATTTCCTCCTGCAGCCCAGGTGTGTTTTCCTCTAGAGCCAAGGAACCCTACTGCCAAGGCGGGTGTGTGACTGGGGAAGGGAAAGGGTTTTTCCACCAATTGAACTGGGCCTCCAGGTGAAACTCAGGGTTTTCATCTTTCTTTCTTTCTTTCTTTCTTACCATCCATTTATCTAACAAATATCGAGAACCTAGGATTCATCAGGCATTTGGTTTATGGCAGCAAACAAGACAGATATTTCCTGGCCTTCATAGATCATGACTGAGTAAAGAAGCAAATAAAGACATAATCACAACTCAAAACAAACACCAGGCAGCTGTGACAGAAAGTGACCGGGAACTGGGGCTGGGGGCTCCTTTAGATGGGTGGTCAGGGAGGGCCTCTCATTGCAGGTTGAAGACCCCAGGGGTGGGGTCTGGGAGATGCAATGGGGCCAGCAGCCAGGCAGGGAGGTGGCGGGTGAGAAGTTCTGGATGAGACAGGGTAGGGGGAGAACTTGGTCCCTGGGAAGCTGGGATCCTGCAGGACCTCTGTAGCATCTGACGCTCTCCTTCTGGAAATGCTTTTGAGACAGTTTGGATGTGTGTTCTTTCCAACTCTCTTGTTGAAATTGTTGGCCGTTGTCAGAGGTGGGGCCTGGTGGGAGGTGATCCTGGGGGCGGATCCCTCACAGATGGTTTAGCACCATCCCCTTGGTGATGAGTGAGCGGTCCCTCAGTTCATGTGAGATCTGGTTGTTTAAAAGAGGGTGGTGTCTCCTCCATCTCCCCTCTCTCTCGTTCCCCACTCTTGCCCTGTAATGCACCTGCACCCCCCCACCTTCTGCCATGAGTGGAAGCTTCCTGAGACCTCACCAGGCACAGATGCCAACGCTGTGCTTCCTGTACAGCCTGCAGAAGGGGGAGCCAATTAAACCTTTTGTTTATAAATGACCCAGCCTCAGGCATTTCTGTATAGCAATGAAAGAGCAGCCTAACAGGGCTCTCATCGTTGGGATTTTGTGGTATTTCTCAGCCTTGTCTTCCTTCTTTTGGGGGCTCCTCCTTATCCCTCCTCACAGGCCTTTCTCTCACTGCGTCCTGGCATGTCCCAGTGTGACCCTCACCACCTCTGTAATCTGCTCTCATCCCATCTACTCACATGGTGGTCTCATCCATGCCTGTGCTCCAGCCATCATTCATATTTTTTTGTAATCCTCATGTTATCTATTGCTGCGTAATAGATCACCCCCAAATTTAATGGCTTTAGACAACAATCATTTATTAGCTCATGGTTTCTGAGATTCAGGAATCTGGGAGGGGCTCAGCCAGGTGTCTGGCTCAGCGTCTCTTCAAGGTTGCAGTTGATATATTGGCTGGGGATGCAGGCTTGGGAAGGCTCGACTGGGGCTGGAGGGTCTGCTTCTAAGCCAGTCTCTCTCATTGGAGGGTCTGCTTCCAAGCTGGTCTCTCTTGTGGCTGCTGGCTAGGGTCTCAGTTCCTCTCCAGGAAGGTCTCTCTGTAGGGCTGCCTGAGTGTCCTTATGACAGGGCGGCTGACTTCTTCCAGAATGACAAAAAGATGGAGGTCTTTTAAGATCTAATTTTGAAATTGGTGAACCTTCACTCCTGCTGAATTCTACTGGCCACACAGACCAGTGCTGGTATGATGGGGGGCTTGGAGGACAACTCTGGGCACCAGGAGGTGAAGACACAGGGGCTGTCTTGAAGCCTGTCTGCCACTGTTCCCAGTGCAGACATGATTCTCTCCAGCTTAGATGCTAGAACCACCCCCCGACCAGCCACCTTCCCAGACATCCCAGGGGCTCTTCAGACTCAGCATGTCCAGTGTGATCTCAGCCCTATCAGCCTTGAAACATCATATTATGCCATTTTTTGTCTGTTTGAGACAGAGTCTTTCTCTGTCATCCATGCTGGAGTGCAGTGGCGTGATCTTGGCTCAGTGCAACCTCCGCCTCTTGGGTTCATGCAATTCTCCTGCCTCAGCCTCCTGAGTAGCTGGGATTACAGGTGTGTGGCACCACACTCCAGTAATTTTTTGTAGTGTTTTAGAAGAGACAGTGTTTCACCATGTTGGCCAGGCTGGTCTTGAACTCCAGACCTCAAGTGATCCGCCTGCCTTGGCCTCCCAAAGTGCTGGGATTCCAGGCGTGAGCCACCACACCTGGCCTTGTACCATTTTTAACATAGGAAAAGGTGTAAGGAATAGCAGAGTGGGCTGCAGGGAGTGATGTGATAAAGGACACCCTCGCCAAGCTGAAGGCCCCTGGACTGTGACTTTCCCAACACCACGGTCTCCCAAGCCCACCTTCTTCCTCCTCACCTTATCACAAACTGGCCCCCTATTTACGCTGTTGGACAAACCCAAAACCTAGGAGGTGGCTTGCATCTTTCTCACCTCCCACGTGGGTGGGACTGGTCACCGAGGCCTGGTGTTCGCAGTCACTCCTCTCCATCTGCCCTTCTGTAAGTCATGGGATCACCTGTGCCGCCTCCCCACTAAGGTTCCTGCTTTGGTTTTTCCCCTCTCCCCGGCCCACACCGGCACCAGAGCACGCTTCTCAACACCCAAATTTGCGTCGTCCGCTGCATAAAATTCCTCAGACGGCTTTTTAAAGTCCTTGGCATGGTGTTCAAGGTACTTCCTGATCTGGTTCCTGCCTTACAAGTCTGGCCTCATCTCCTGGTACCCCTAGTCCCAAACTTCCTCTATTATTTGTATTCCCTAGATGACATGTCCCCTACCCCTTCTGTCCAAGGCTCTGCACCTGCCCTCGTCTCTCCTCCCCTTCCCTCTCCTCTGTGATTCACTCCAGGGTCAGTCACCCACCCTAGGAAGCCAGAACACCCTCCCCTGAGTGCAGTACCTCTGCTTAGGTACCCAGACACCCATCACCCATGTCCCTCTCTTGGCTTCTCACTCGTTCATGCACTCACTCAGGGATGTTTAGTTAGCACCTGGGGTGTGCCAGGCACCGTTCTCGAGGCCTTAGCTGTGGCACTGAGAAAAATCAGGCCCCGACCTTCTAGAGCTTGCCATCTCGTAGGAGCCCATACCCCACCTCTTCTGGGGCTGTGGTTTACCTGTTCCTGCTCTCTACACTGCAGGCTGCTCAGGGAACAGGCACCTGGTGTTCCCAGCCGTGCCCCTGTATCCATGCGGGAGGGACTTATGGACGTTTAGCACATGAATGGTGCTCTCTGGAAGGGCCAGAACCTGGAAACTAGATGAGTTGCTTGAAACGCAAGTGGCCTAGCAAGCCAGCCATAGCTGGGCTGAGGATGTGCTGCTGTTGTCTTTTGGGGAACGTGTCTGGTCTGGGGTCTGGAGTACTCTCTACCACTGGGCTCAGACTCGCAGCCAGGGTTCCAGGCCCCTAGCCCAAGGAGCCCCGGTCAGGCAGTCTCCAGCCTCTCCTCCAGAAACTGTTCTCCCGACCTTGGGGAAAATTGCTTCCCAAATTACAGCCCTCCACTTTGCAAGCTTTAAACACAGCACCGAGGACACATAAATTACAGAAGGCCCTTCCCTTTCCCGTTGGATACGTTGAATAATGTAACATTTCAACAATACCAAAAGGTACACTGTATTATTAAAACACACTGCTATTAAAGAAGCAGTGCTTGTACAGTAAAATTGTCACCGACTCCCACCAGATGCCAGAAGAATGAAACCCAAATTATTTTCGCTGGAGACAGGATTCAGAAGGCATGAGGGGAGCCAGGAATTAAGCTGGTTTCACAAGAGTGGTTTAAAAACGGGTGTTGGGGGTTCATTTATTCCAAGTATTGCACATTCCCTATAATCGTTTCTGCTAAAATGAGGTGCTCCATCCATGTTGGTTTCGTCTTGGTTAAAAAAAAGAGCAAGTTTTGCCGTCTTAGTTCAAGACCCATTTTAAACTCTGATTGTGGTTAGGAGCTTGTGTTTGGGGGGTGCAGAGGCTGAGGAGGAATTGGGGCGATGAGAAACGGAAGAGAACAGAGCCAGCAGCCCTGAAAGGTATCACGAGAGGGATTAACCAGAAAAGACGGAAGAGGTGGGGCCGCTGGCACCCAGGGAGAAGCTAGCTTAAGAAAGAAAGGAACAAGAGCAGTGCCTCACGGACCTGCACCCTGGGCAGGCTCCAGAGGGCTGCACGCCCGAGGAAATGCTGCAGGTGGCAGGGTGCGCAGCTCCAATGTCTTTGGAGAATTCCATTCTTTTAAAAAAGGAATGTGGGAGCAGGGGCCGTGCCTCACACCTGTAATCCCAGCACTCTGGGGGCTATGGTGAGTGGATGGCTTGAGCTCAGGAGTTCGAGACCAGCTTGGGCAACATGGTGCAACCCCACCTCTACAAAAATACAAAAATTAGCTGGACATGTTGGTGCACGCCTGTAGTCCCAGCTACTTGGGGGACTGAGGCGGGAGGATTGCTTGAGCCTGGGCGGTGGAGGCTGCAGCGAGCCATGTTCGCGTCACTGCACTCCAGCCTGGGCGGCAGAGTGAGACCCTGTCTCAAAAAATAAAGAAAGAATGTTAAATCCTTAGCACTACTCTGATTCTTTTTCTTAACTTTCTTCCAGGCAGGGCTAGAAGGCTAAAACATTCCCCTTTCTGCAATAAAATGAGCCAGCATAGGTGCAGTTTGGGGAGAAAAGCCCAATGCTAAAATGTGCCATTTCAGTCTTCTGAGATTTTGCAAATGCCATTTTCTGAGTCCCTCCAGGAAGCCAAATGAGAATGTGGGCATGTTTCTGGTGATATCGATATCTTTGTTAAAAAAAATAAATAAATAAAACAAACAGATGAACAAAATGCAATAAAACCCCAGACTTGATTTTGGAGGATTTTAGGGTCCTTCCTTTGGAGCCCCTGGTCTCAGAGTCCCCTATGCTATGTCCCTAAATGGCTCCTTCACAAGCCAATGTCTGACCGTCCCATAGAGGCCTGTGGCTGTGGTGGCCTTCAGAGGTCATTGGACTCCTTGGAGTATTCCAAGAAAGCACAGCTGTGATTTACTGCAAAGCCCTTTGTGTCTTCTTTCTGTGTGTCTTGTGCAGGGGGCAGGGAAGGTGACATCCAAGGCACTTTGGGCAGGGATGGGGTTGCTGCTGTACCTTGTTGAATGCCCGACACCTGGGCCTGCATCTGGCGCACAGCAGGCGCTTCCTGTGAGTTGATGGGAAAGGGTCAGGGATAGTCAGCATGTCCAGGTCACACAGTAATGGGCTAGGAGGAGAACCCAGGGCTATGGGTCCTGCTCCAAGCTTTTCCCTTGCCATCGCCTGAAATGTTCCCAGGCACACCAGGCTGTTGCAGAGAATGGAGTGTAGGATGCCCTGAGCAGATGAACAGCCTCAGAATTCAAGTCCTGCATGGCCAGGGCCGCATTTGCCCAGAAAGGGGCCATCGTCTCATTCCCTCATGTGCTTTTTGTCAGCTGGCCTGGGGAGGAGGGAGTGAGACTGGGCGGCCCCTCCTCAACTCACTGGCCACTTCTACCTCTCTGTGGTGCCTCATCTTGAATCCCATAAATGAAGCCATGTCCTCAGATGACCCTTAATTTATAAAGGACTAGAGATGTCCCCAGCCTGTCCTGGCATCCTGAAGTCCAAGTGTGCCCTTCTATTTGGAGATCTGGGAAAAAACCATCCAGGATGTATGCTTGGCTGTAGATCCTCTCTGCATGGGAAGTTGTGAGTGTGAGGGTCTCGGGATGCCTGGGCTCTTGGGTGGGCTCCGTCTGTTTGCTTTGCCGTGCAGAATGAGGTGGTCATTCTACCTCACCCGCACCTCTGGGAGCCTGAGACCATCCCGTGGTCAGATGCAAAGCAGTGACAACTTCTTGATCTCACTTGTTGGTGTTCAGGTCACCTAGGAATTTGCATCGGAAGCGTTCCCCAGCCCCACACCACTCACCCAGATTGCCTGCCTTCTTTGCAGCTTTCATTTCACCAGAACTGCTGAGCATCTAGAGGGTGCTGGCACTGCCCGGGTGCTGGAGCATGATTGCGAGCAAACACTGACGGGGGGCTGAGGACGAGGATGAGGATGGTGATTCGGCCAGGCTCTCCCGTCCCCCATCTCAGCACATTCTTTCCTGGCTGTGCTTGTCCCTTGCTTCTGGCCCCCACAGCCTCGGCAGCATCTTGGTCAACACAAGCCCACGTTTCTGACCAAAGGCAACTCGTGAGTCCAAGGTCATCGTGGCCAGCCGGGCAGGTCATCTGACTCCTGCCTTCTCTGCCCTTCCAGGCCCTGCCGTCCTAGCCTCCTCTCTGCCTGGTCAGCTCGTCTCTCCTGGGCTATCTGCCTGTGGCTTCTGCTCCAGCTACCTTGAGTGCCTCGTCCACACTTCTGCCACAGCCCTCCCCAACCCTCCCCTGTCCAGGCTGCGTGAACGTGCCTGGTCCCCAGGGGCCTCTCTCCCTTCTCTTCCCTCCCTCGGCCTCTCTCACACTTTCCCCTACCTCCCTCTCCCTGTGTGTGTCTGTACTTTGGGAGGCCAAGGCGGGTGGATCACCTGAGGTCAGGAATTCGAGACCAGCCTAGCCAATGTGGGAAACCCCATCTCTACTAAAAAATTAAAAACTTAGCCAGGCGTGGTGGTGGATGCCTGTAATCCCAGCTATCTGGGAGGCTGAGACAGGGGAATTGCTTGAACCCAGAAGGCAGAGGTTGCAGTGAGCCGAGATCGCCATTGCACTCCAGCCTGGGCAACAGAGTAAGACTCTGTCTCAAAAAAAAAAAAAATGACACTTCATGGAAGTCTAGATGTTTATTTTTCCATCTTCTCTTTCTATGACAAGAATCTGAGAGGAGGCCTTTGAGGGGCAGGGCACCAGGGGCTGCCCCAGCCTTGTTCTGCCTCGAGAGCAGTGCCGGCTGGTTCCACAGCAGGCTGGAGCGGCCAGTCTGAGAGCTGGGAACAGGAAACTGGCCAGCTGCAGATGGGGGTGCAGGGGTCTTTAAAATTCTTCTCTGGGACTGAGGCCCCCTTCCAAGCCCCAGGGACAGCCCTCAGCCTAGGTAGTACCCTCCTCACGCTTCCCAGCTCTTCCAGGGGTCCTGCTACCCATGGCCAGCTTTCTGGGGGTGCTTAAACCTCTTCTCGGACTCCTGTATTGTTTGGCGGCCCTGTCATAGCAAGGAAATTAGGTCCTGAAGAAGCAAAGCAGGTGGGGGGTAGGGTCAGGGACGGCCCGTCTGTGCTCATGTGCACACGTGTGTGTAGGGGACAGGATGGGGTCTCAGAATTCCCCACCTGACCTCCCGGAAGAGGGGGAGGTGAAGAGGCCGCGGAGACTGTGGCAGGTCGGCAGTGGAGCGTCCCTGTGGCTCTGCTGTGCTCTGAGTGCTGTGCTCAGCTCCTGCTGAGGGGCAACAAATACGGCTTAGAGAATGAGGAGGACGCGGCTCAATCCAGCGACAGACTGGACCCTTTTGTCCCAGCAAGTGGGGGAATGGCAGGCTGTGGCCTCTGCCCCTGGGCTGCTCGCCCTGAGAAGCCACCTGCAGCCCCCACCAGCCCCCTACTCTGCTCCCACCCCTGCCGGGCTGGGGGCCTCGAGAGCCTTCGAGGGGACTTGGTCACTGGACCTTTTGCCTCCCACCACGGTTCCACTCCTTCTGGCAGCCGCAAGCCTAAGGGCAAGCCCTGAGGTCCCCTAAACCCCGAGGCACCAAGGGGTGGGGGCTGGGGCGCAGGGGCGCACACGGAGGGAGCCATAGGCTGGTGTTCCGTGGGTGATGGATGGTGTTTCCCACTGTGGAGTGGGAAAAACATGCCGTTACAATCGGGGACAAGCTGTTATCTCTCACTCAGCTTGGGTCGAGGAAAACCAAACCAGGCTGGGCCCATGGGTGGCGCTGGGACACAGCACCTTCGTGGAGCCAGCGGCGCGGGAGGGGTACAGGGTGCACAGGCCTCATCTCCGGCCCCAGGACTGGGCCCTCGGGCGGTTGGGGAGGGCTGCAGCAGAGCTCCTGGGGACTCGCCAACCGCAACGCCAAGGAGGCTCCAGCCCAGGCAGAGGTGGCTATGCCGGGGTGGTGCCCGCCCTAACGGACTCGGGGCCTGTGGATCGCACCAGTCTCCGTCCTGTAAGCCAGAGGCTGCAGGCAGGGCTGGGCATGACCAGTTAAAATAAAATAACTTCTCCCGTGATCTTGGCTTGCAAGGTGCAGCGGAGAGGTGTGTGGGTGCAAGGGCACCCCCTTTAGCTCGGCCTCAGGGGGGAAGTGAAGGCATTTGCCCCTGGAAAAGCTGGCCTGCATTTCAGGCATGACACTTAAATATCTCTGTGCTGGGGAGGGGAGTGGCGGGGTTGGGGCTCCTCTGGGGTTCCTTCCTGACGTCTCCTCCCCATCTTTGCTTCCTCTAATTCCTCCCCATCTCCTTCAAGGGTTTAGACTCCCTAGCCCTGAATCAGCTGTCAGGCTGGACAGCATCGGTGTCCATGTGGCCCCGGGGAACGACTCGGGATCCCCAGGGATGGCCTCTGTTTCCATTCCTTCCTGTGGGGTCACTCCTGCCAAGGCTGATCTGGGGAGGGCGGCTCCGTCCACCTCGAAGGCAAGACCACTGACAAGCCAGGAAGGGTGACGCCCGGCAAACAGCCCTCTCCTGCCAGGCGCTCCTCCTGCCCAGGCCCTGGGCCGCCTTTGCTTTGGGAGGGGGTGGGAGAGAGCAGGGACAGGAGTCTGCCCTGCTCCATGCTGGCTCTGGGAGCCCTATCTGGGGAGGAGTCCACATCGAGAGTTAAAGCAGATGCTTCAGAATCACCTCCAGGACCAGAAGGGCATCCTGTTGTCTCCCTGAAAGCCCCCAGGGGACCAGGGGACACTGGAGGGCTTTTGGAAGCTTCTGCTTCTCCGGTCATTGGAGCAGCTGGAAGCTGGGGCTATGTGAGGGTGTGGACACCAGGCTCGGAGGGGGCTAGGCCGCAGAGCTTCCGTCCCCTCCAGACTTCCCTGCCCAGGGCCTTGCGCAGTGTGAGTTCTAGCCCTTGCCTCTTGTGCTCCTGCTGAGAATCAAGCACTGAAGTCACAGAGAAGCCTGCCGCCTGCTTTCCCTGCCCCCCAGTCAGTACCCCTTCGTGGGACCCCTTCCCACCCAACCTGGGCTGCCTGCCACCTCCACCGGAGTCCACTGTCCAGGTCCCCTGCACCCGGGCCTTCTCCCAGCCACCTCCCTGGCTGCATTTCATCCATGGAGCCGTTCATATTACTTACACTTTGCCACTGAAAAGTGGCTCCCACGTCCAGCAGTGGGCAGCGGGCTTGGCACCGATGGTTGCTGAAAAGGCAGTTGTCCCCAGGTATTTCCCTGCAGTGGGGGCGATTCAGGGAGACACAGCCCAGCTACTTCCTGGCCACCCCATCTCATAACTCTACCTCAGTGACAGTCTCTTGGGCTGATCAGAGTGGATCTCCTCCACCGTTTCTGTGTCCCGTCTGGCCGATGGTACACACACTGTTTGAGCTGGAGTAAATTAAGCAAACAGAAGACTTCTCAGGCCCGGGTGCCTCCTGCCCCCTGCCAGCCCCCACCAACTAAACAAACAGAATCCCCCGGCCCCCCTCCATTTCCCAGGAATTCCTGCTCTCCATTGCGATGGTGGGGTACAATTCTAAAACCCAGAAGTATTAATGGGGGAGTAACTTTTGTGGGCTCATTCGTTCATTCATTTACTTATTCACTCAGAAAAATATGGAGCGAACCCCAGCTATGTGCCAGGCACATCCTGGGCACAGGGAATTCGGCACTAAATCCAGCAGATGTGAATGCCTGCCCTCATGGAGACTGCATTCCACTGGAGGCAAAGCGGGACGGTATCCCAGCACATCCACCCGAAATCAGACGTGCTGAGTCCCAGGGGGAGATTCGTGGGGAAAACAAGGGAATGCCACAGGGATGGTGGTGATTTTGATGGGATGTTCTATTCCTGGATGGCCTCGGAAAGGTGCTTTATGTGCACAGCACTGAGGCAGGGAGGGAGGGAAGGCGTGAACCCTGCAATTGTGCAGGAAAGAGCATTCCGTGCAATGGACGTGCAAAGGCGTGGTGCAGGGGTGGGGTGGGGGAGGATGGCCAGGAAGCCAGTGGGGCTGCAAGGAAGAGAGGGAGTTTGCCAGGAGAGGGGGCCAGACTGTCGAGAGCACTACAGGCAAAGGAAGGTTGACCATGAAGCTATCTTTTCGTCCCCCTGCTCCTTCTGAGATGGAGTCTTGCTCTGTGTCCCAGGCTGGAGTGCAGCGGCACGATCTCAGTTCACTGTAACCTCCACCTCCTGGGTTCAAGCAATTCTCCTGCCTCAGCTTCCCAAGTAGCTGGGATTACAGGTGCCTGCCACCACGCCCAGGTAATTTTTGTATTTTTAGTAGAGACAAGGTTTCACCATGTTGGCCAGACTGGTCTCAAACTCCTGACCTTGTGATCCACCCTCCTCAGCCTCCCAAAGTGCTGGGATTACAGGCGTGAGCCACCACACCTGGCCACATTTTATTTTCTTAGGAAGTCCCCCAAATCATATAAGCCAGATTCACCTGGCTTGCAGGCCACTGAAGCAACTTTAAGCATTTCTTCCAAATG
Source organism: Alouatta palliata (assembly GCA_004027835.1). Taxonomy (NCBI): domain Eukaryota; kingdom Metazoa; phylum Chordata; class Mammalia; order Primates; family Atelidae; genus Alouatta; species Alouatta palliata. The sequence continues at coordinate 19,039 of PVKV010009288.1, read as the reverse complement.
ACACAGGACACCAGTGGAAGGCCGTGTCGCCAGATCAGGACAGTGACATTATCTGATGAATATTTTTAAAAGAAAGGGACATAGTAGCTGGGGGAGGGCAGACAGTGGCGGGTCCTGGAATCTCAGCTGGATGGGGAGGAAGCAAGAGCAGATGGCGGTGGGAGAGGCGATGGGGTGGGGCCAGCGTGACAGAGTGGAAGAGTGGCTGGGGTTAGGGGACCAGTGGCAGTGGGCTGGGAAAGGGGCAGACCAGGGATGACTGCACCATGGCTGGTTGGCAATAGGGTCCTAATGATGTGTTTTCTACAAGGTTCCTTTTACTCCCCTGGGGCATACACAGCAAAAGGCCCTTTGGAGGGCACCGATCCCTGGTGGCAAACAGTTGGCTTTGAAGCTGCACCCTCCCTTGTTTATTAACATCAAATGTTTGTTTTAGATCAAAAGGAAGATGTTTCCTTCAAAGGCAGTTCTTTTTACTTGCTGCTTTTCCTCCTGCAGGTTGAAATTCTGTCTGTGAGAACCTAACCTTCTTCCTGTGATAACTGCTCTTCCCCGACAACCCTCCTTGCCAAGGACCGTCCAGAAAGAGCCCCACTGGGGCCTCCCTGTACAGCAAAGCAGACCTCACCTCCCACTACCAGGTAAGGCGACCCCACGTGTCCACCACGCCCGTCCGCAGAGTTTGCATTTGTGGAGGAAGCACGTTCTAATGCGGCGATTTTATTTTACGAAAGGGTTGTGGGATGGGGGCGTTCTATGCTGGTCTGTAGTCATGCTGGTCATGGTGTCTGTGGAGTAGGATGGGGAGCGTCGACGGATGTCCAGGAAGGTATGGGGTAGAGTTTTTAAGGAGTGACCGTTCTTACCCTGAAGCCCATCAGCCTGGCTGCGGGGCAGTTAGTCCTGGAAGGAGGGTGGGCGAGGTGTGGGGTCCGCTGTCTGGTGTCAGCAAAGATGCCATAGAGGCCAAGGTTGGGGCCTGACCCTCCCCCACACCGTTCTTGTCCTGCTGTCCAGATTGCCCTGAAGCCTTTGTGTGGCTCTAGAAGGGACCGCATGATGGCTCCGTTCCCACCCCCAGAGGGTGACTGCAGTTCAGCTCTGACACTCACCGCCGGAGTCAGCATCAGACTCCACAGGGTTTGAGCGAAGCCCTCTGTAAGATGGCTCTCACTTCGAATGCAAGCTGCCAGGGCCACCAGCACTTGTGACCAATGGCAAATTCGGAGGTTCGTAGGACTCCTCAGTTTTGATAATTTGCTACAGTGATTCACAGAAATTAAAAAAAAAAAGAAAGCAGTACACTAAAAATGACAGTTTTGTGATAAAGGGTACACATAGGGTGAGGCTGGGCAGCGTGCTGGGCAGGAAGCACCTACCCCTGTTCCCTGTGGAGTTAGGGTGCACCACCCTGCTGGTTCGCCCCCGACTTCACCAACCAAAAGCTCCCCGAGTCACTTGACTGAGCTGTCTCCAGCCCCTCTCTGCTCCCCTGAGGTGGGGAGTGAAATTTCCAACCCTCTAAGCACCTGCAGGGCCGGCCTCACACCTGAAGCTTCCTAAGATTCACTGTCAGCACAATGTCAGGTGTGGTCAGGCGTGGCTTGTTATGAATAACAAAAGACGCTCCTATCCCTTGGAAACTCCAGAGTTTTGAGAGATCACCTCCCAGGAACCAGGGACAGACACCAGGTGAATTCTTTCTTAAACTGCGGTGGGGTTCTGTGCAGCCCATTCCCTGCTGATAGCCAGCACAGAGCTGGGGCTCAGCCACCCCGGACAGGGAGGACTGGAGCCTGATGCAGGCAGGCGGGCTTGTGGGATGACCCTTTCTGAGCAGATGATGCTGACGAGAACCCTGGGCAAAGAGATCAGAGGCGGGACACAGGCTGGACCCTCCAATACCTATCAAAGATGGCCTTTCCAGAGCCCGCAGGATTGGAAATCTCCACCCACGGGCTGGTGCATCTCCAGGCGTGCTCTGCTTATTTCTCTCTGGTGAGGGCCATGGGTGCTCTTCTCTGCTCCAGGGCTCCCCAGGGTCGTCTTGGCATAGCTCATCCATCCAGACTGTCCTGCATTCGTCACTCCACAGTCTCGAGCCCCGATCTGCTGAGCCCTTTTTGGGGTACTGGAGATGCAGTGGAGACAAGGTCAAGTTTCGACCCTCATGGTGCTTATATTTTAGCAGGGACGCAGAGAATAAACGTATATCAGGCGCTGACGAGGCTGTGAAGATAAATGCAGTGTGCTAAGACCACGAGGAATGGTGGGGCTGTGGCTGCGCAGAGCCGAAGGGCAGGCCTTGGGTGCTGATGCTGTGTGCTGAGACTGAAGGGAGGGAAGGAGGACCCTAGGAGGTCTGAAGGGAAAGCATTTCAGGCAGAGGGAATGGCCAGTGCCAACGTGCGGAGACAGCGAGGAGCGGGCATGCTGGATAAGTAGCCAGAGGGCTGGCATCCCAGGGCCCCGGGGGCTGTGCAGGTGGAGGAGGGAGATGACGTGAAGGGTCCTCGGCTGGGTACAAAGGCCTTTAGATTGGGGATGAGGATTTTGGATTTTGTCTTAAGGGTTGTGGGAGCCACTGCAGGGCTCTGAGCGAGTGATTGAATGGCCTGATTTGAGTCGTACGAAGATGTTGCGCCTTCTGTGAGGGGGGCGAGCAGAAGCTGGGGACGACCAAGAGGCCCACTGTCCCACTCTGTCCCCAGGAGCACTGGCTCTGCCATGGACCCAGGAGGAGAGGAGCAATGGATCTGGGCCCACATCTAAGATAAGCCCTTCAACAACTCCCCTCCTCTGCTGAAACGGCTCACCCCATTCCCTAAACCATCAGGGACCCCTCAGGGAGCCCAGAAGGGAAGGCCACGCACCCCAGCCTGTACCGGGACAGAGACGCAGCAATGTGACTGTTTAGAGGGCAGGAATCCCACCGCGCTTTCTGGCTCCTTCCACCCTGGGGCTGTCTGCAGTGTGTCGTGGTGAAGGCAGTGCTCGTGTGACATCTGCCACGGCTCCCGGTCAGGTCGCTCTGTGCCGAGGTCACCAAGCTTGCAGGATCTCTGAGAAAATGTCTCTCGGACACAAGCTGTGGGGCTGGCCTCGGTGCGGGATGAGCAACCCCCTGAGATCGTACTCTGTCTCTGGAACCTGAGACGCTGAGTTCCAGGAAGGTGTCCTCAGGGGAAGGCCGTGAAGTGCAGACATGCTGCAGGCCATGCCGGTAGCCTCAGCTCCCACGCTCCTCTGAAAACGCCACTTCCTGCTGCCTCCTTGAAGGAGGTTGCAGGGCCCAGCCTCACCTTTCTGTGGATCCGATAACCTGTGTCCCCCAAATAGGTAAATCCTTGGAGTCATCAGCCGTGAAAGCACAAGACCAGCCCACCCCCGAGGGAGGGTCTGGGATGTCCAGGGCTTGCTGGGGCCACCCCACAAGCTCTTTTGGGCTGGAGCTGCTTCCCCCGTGCATTCACCATCCAGCCCCTTGTTGATTCAGGAGGTGCACTCTGAATTGCAAAGTGAGGAATCTGCATTTGAGAGTCTTCTCTTTCTAGAAGGGTGAGGTCGAGGGAAGAGAGAGAAGCCCCTCTGAGCAAGGAGCAATGCAGTCTGAGGCCGGCATGTGGCTTTGAGGCTCTGTCTGCCTTTTAATCACTTTTAGGAGGGTGGGTGCGGATGTCTGAAGGAAGAGGGCCAGGTACACGAATCTGAGGTCCGGTGAGCCTGGCTCTGCACCTCTGCGGACACCCTCCTGCCCCGCGTGGTGCTGGGTTCTTCTCCCTGTGGCCTGGGCAGGGGCTCAGAGAAGGCGCTGCCAAAACCACCCCTTGGGCCTCCAGTGCTCTGGCATGTGGATGCCTTCCGTGGCCCAGAGGAATGTCACTAGAGAAAGGGGCTTGCTGAGAGAGGTTTGGAGATCCGTATCCTGTTTCTACCCAGGCAGGGAAGAGCCTGCAGGAGCTTCTGTCTAGTGAGCGGGGCTGGGATTTCTGATTCAGTAATGGCTTTGCCAAAGAGCCTTCGAGCATGGCTCCCTATCACGGCAGGCAAGTCCCCGCTTCAAAGGAGGGTGTGCGGAGGAAGCCACTTCCTCCTGGGACATTGCCTCGGCCTCGCTTCATTTCCTCTGCCTTGGAAAGGGTCCCATCAATTAGATCCCACTTTAAAGCTCATCCCTTTAAATATGGATTCAATTTGGGTTTTACTGTATAGTAAATTCTAAGTCCTTATTAAAAACATGGATGGAGTTAATCAGCTGCAAAACGAGATTTGTCTGTCACATGTAGTGGCTGAGGCCTGGGGCAGACAGGTCTTTCGGGTCCGCAGGGAAGAGGGGCCTGAGCAGAAACTCCAGCAGAGTCTCATCTGCTCCTCCAACCCGCACCCTTCCCTTCCTGTCCCCTCCCCCTTGCCACGCTCGTGGGAGAACCAGCATTTTCCTCAACCACATTGCTGTGCATTGTTGGGGTCACTCGGAGGAGCCGGGGAGTATGGCCGGTCGTCTCTTCTCCACATGTTTTTGGGGGCCGGGGAGCACCTTCGTTCTGGAGCTGGGAGATAGTCTTCTGCCCTGATGCAGACAGCATGGGACAGGAGCAGGGCTGCCACGCGCCGTGGGGCTGAGCGTGAGAGCCTGTTGTGGTAGCGCAGCTTGCACCATCAGAGCTCATCCATCTACCCTGGCCCCCACCCTGGGGGTGGCATCATGTGACTTCCCATAAATCATCTCCAAATGAGCGTGCTTCCTGCACTCATCTATCACGCCTGTCTCTTGTCTACTTGTTTTTAAAAGCTGTTAAACTGGAATCCATCACAGGGGAGCATGGCACCCTTGAGGGCTGAGCGCAGGCTGCCCGTATCAGCAGTGGGAATGCACGAGGGGCTTTCTGGAGCACAGGCATGAGCATTGTTTGGCGTTGGGGAGAGGGGGATCGTGGCTTCGTGGAGTTACACCAGAAGCGGATGGGACGTGGCTCCCAGGCCTGCAGCGAACGCATCCTGCTGCAGGAGCCCGTCCTGGGTACTCCTGGGTGGAACAGGCGGTGTGTGGCTGGGGGATGTGGCTGGGGTCTCTCCCTCCTGCAGGGACATCTTATTTCCTTCTTGGATTCAATATATTAATGTGAAAACTTTAGCCGCAGCCAGTCTTTGGAGACGTGGGTCCTAAACACATCCGTGATTCCTTTTCTGTTGGTAAGTGTATTTGGAAAATATTTAGGAAGGGTGCCAAGCTCAGCCCCTGCAGCCCTCATTCTGAGCCTCCTTAATTCTGCTGTCCTGCTTGTTCACCACCAGAGCACGCTCTGAGGACATGCCTGTGAGAAACAGAGCACAAGATGAGGCCCGAGGCCCCACACCATCACTTCTGTTCCTTTCTTCCTCCTCTTTTTTTTTTTTTAATTTTATCTTTATTGATTGATTAATTGATTGAGATGGAGTCTTGCTCTGTTGTCCAGGCTGGAGTGTAATGACATGATCTCTGCTCACTGCAACCTCCATCTCCCGGATTCAAGTGATTCTCCTGCCTCAGCCTCCCAAGTAGCTGGAATTACAGGTGCCCGCCACCACGCCTGGGTAATTTTTGTATTTTTAGTAGAGATGGGATTTCACCATGTTGGCCAGGCTGGTCTCAAACTTGTGACCTCAAGTGATCCTCCCACCTCGGCCTCCCAGGGGTTATAGGGTGAGCCCCTGCACCCAACCTTCCTCCTCCTCCTTTTCTTCTTCTTCCTCCTCCATGTCCTCTCCTTCCTTTTCCTCTCCCCTTACTCCTTTCCTTTCTCATTCCTCCTTCTCTGTCTCTATCTCTCTCTGTCCCTCCCACCTCGTGGAGGAATTGTGTGCATTTCAGGCTTTTCTGCACTCTCTCCTCTAGGGCCCCTGATTCTGCTCCACCCCACCCCCCACCTCTGCCTGTCCTCTCTATCATCCGGCTCCTTCTCTGCAGTCCTGGTGTCCTGGCAATCACCACAGACTCCTCACGGGTCGGGGAAGAGATGAGAAGACACCAGGGAGGGCTTATCCCCCTTCAGGGGGAAATGTGTGGCTGGGATCCTCCACGCCCCCTTAATTGACGAGCGTGGGGTTTGCCTCCAAGGACTCTCTGTCTCCAGGCAGATGTCACAGACCTCAGCGGCATTCGTGATATTTTGTCCCATCTGCTTTTGGCTTCGTCTCTTGTCCTTTTCTTTGCCCTATACTTGTTGGCTGAAGGATAAAACTGCTCTTGGCATTGGTGTGACATTTTTGAAAACACAGAAGAATGGGCCAATATTTTTCCTTGGTGACTTTTCAGCTTGGAGAGTGAGCAGCGGAGGAGGCTGGGTGGGTCGCTGAGGGCACTGTCAGCGGGTTCCCCAGGACACCACTCCCAATTAGAGCCCATTAGTCACTCCTCGTGTTAAAGCATTAAGAACAATTAAGGATGAGAAGAGCTTCCAGATGTAGCGCCAGCGCTGGGGTGGGAAGGCAGGGTCCCGCCGCGGCTCCCTAGGGGGAAACAATCCAAGGAGAGGAGGTAGCAGGGCCCCCAGGGTGTCAGTGGCCCCCAGAGCCCAGGGTGCCAGGTGCAGCCCCCGGGACAGTGAGCCTGGCCAGTGGGGCTCAAAATTCAGATCGTCTGAATTTGGACAGGGACAAATTTGGACAGGGGGGCTTCACACAATAGCTCTTCGTTCTTGCAAAGTCCTGGAGGCCATGATCCAAAATCAGGGTGGCAGTGCGGCTGGTTCTCAGGAAGAAGCCATCCCTGCACACGAAGGCCTATCTCCCGGCTCTGGGGACCACTGGCCCTCCTCTGGGGGCCTTGGCTTATAGACGCACTGTCAGTCTAGTCTCTGGTTCCATCATGGCGAAGTATGCCCCGATCCTGTGCCTGTCTGCCTGTGTGTTGTGCCTGACCTTCCTGTGTGTGTGTGCATTTTTGTGTGTGTTGTGTATATGTATGTATGCATGTGTGTGTGCGTACATGGGTATGTACATGTGTGTATACATATGTGTGTATGTGGGTGCACGCATGTGTGTGTGTGTCTGTGTGTGTGCACGCGCGCTCATTTCCCTCACCTTCTAAGGACACCCATCACTGGAATAGGGCTACCTCTTAACTTGATCACATCGGCAAATACCTTATTTCCAACTAAAGCCACGGTCCCAGGTCCTGGGGGTTAGGGCTGGAACATGTCTTTGGGGGACATGATTCTACCTACTGTATCCTTCAAGGCTGCCAAGGAGAAAGGAGAGCCCAGGTGCTATCACCCTACAGCCCACGACTCATCCCTCAGTGTCCCCGGCCCTCACAGCCCTGATCTCACCCAGATACTGAGAGACTCTGGAAAAGAACCATCCCTTGGCCAATTTTGAGACAATGATAAGAAGGTGTACAGGCTGTAAAACCAGTGCCACAATGACTGGAGCTGTAAGAGGAGACATCGGAAGACCCCCAGGTCCCCAGGTCAGAAGGCTGTTCACAGACCCAGAGGAGAGGGAGGCGCCTGGTGCGATCGGCTGAGATCCTTCTCAGTCCCCCACCCACTTCCCACCTCCCACTGCTGAGATCGGACTTGAGAACAAACTAAGAATTAAAAAGCCAGACCCCAAATCTCAACCTAAAAATAAACAGTTCGTGCTGCAAGTTTTGGGCACACACTTTTGTCACAGGAGAGAAACGGGAGTCTCGCTGTGCCCGCGGGAGAGGGAGGCGTTGGAGAGCCCGACCAGGGGAGGGAAGCCGTGGGGTCTTTATGGGGGGCTCTTGAGGTGCGGAAGGAATGGATTGGAAGGAAGGGTCGGAGCCAGGCCAGCGAAGCAGAGAGAAAAAGAGACCTCTGGGGAGAGAGGGATGTGGACACATTTTTGGGTGGGCAGGTGTGCTGAAGTTAATGACACGGGGCTCTGGCAGCGAGGCAGGCCAGTGGACGTGCAGCACGGACTGAGCCAGGAGGTGATGGTGGAGGTGAGAGTCCAGGGGTGGGGCAGACCCGTGAGGATTCTAGGAAAAGGAACTAATGGCACGGGGAGACAAGGGGAAATCGAGGCAGAAAATAGCTCCTGAGCTTGCGCTGCACTGAAGTTTGCAGGTGCAAAGTCGAATGTGAGTGAGGTGACCTGCATGGATTTCACTCCCCGTCTTCCCTCTGCATGCACGGCCTACCCTCCTTGGCGATGCCGAGTTCCCGTCAATAAGGGCCACGTCTTCAGTGAGAGCCAATAAATGAGTGTCACCATCCATGGAGGGGAAGGAGGGTTAGCCCTCGTGTGTTCCAGGATGGTATGTTGACACATGTGTGCACGCGTGATCCAAACAGGCCCCATCACGCAGCAGTAACTGCAGAACTCATGACTGCAGTCGCGGAGATGTTCTGGGTGGAGAAACATGAGAACGTTCCACGCGAATCTCTACAAATCCATTCGTTTTAGATTCAAAATGGTTATTATCAAGGAGCCGAGTCAAGGCATCCAAGCGCCTGAATGGTTCTTGCTGGCCTCACTCTTACATGGAACCTGGGGCTGAGCCCTCTCAAAGTGATTCTGGAGTTTCTCTATTTTGTTTTTCTGCACTGACATGTACATTCCTCAGAGGGGGTTGCCAGTGAATTCCATGGCAAGGGTGAATGGACGAGTGAGGACTTGTGTGAACTGGGAGAAAATTATTCTTTTACCCGATTTGCAAGGATACACCAAGCGTTCTCAGGCTTGGTGCTCTCAAAGACATCTGCGTTCTGGGGGGGAAAGAACAGGACAGGAGCGCCTGCAGATGCCTGAGGAAGGAAAATTAATTTAGAAGTAGAGGTCAAGGCAAGCCTAACTTTAGCTCTGCGTGTGTGTGTGTGAGAGTGTGCGAGTGTGTGTGTGAGTGCGTGTGTGAGAGCGTGGTGCGAGTGTGTGTGAGTGCATGTGTGAGAACGTGTGTGTGTGAGAGAGAGTGTGTGTGTGTGTGTGTGTGTGTGTGTGAGAGTGTGTGCTTTTAGGAGGAGGAGAAACGTGGAGGCGGAACAGAATAATTTTTCCTTTGGGGTAGTGGGGAGACGGAGCTCGGACGGATGGTGTTTCCGAGTGACCTTGCGTCGCGGAGCGTTGCTGAGTAATGGCTGGAATTGCAGGGAGCTAGCTGGGTGTGGCCCCTGCAGCCGTCAGCGTGGTTCATCAGTGTGTCAGCATGACGGGAGGCCTGAGAGCAGTCCAACCCAAATTCAATGAAGAGCGAATAACACACTCGGAGCACAACTTCACGGGGGAGGCATCCGTGTGCCCGGAGTGTCCAGAACAGGGCGCAAGGCCTGGAAAGCTGTCAGGCTGACGTCCCTGAATGACACAGGTTATCTTACCCAAGGTTCTCGTCCCAAAATTTATATGAATCACCGTGAATCCTCACGGCAGTTCCACATCAGGCTCTGTGAGGAATCTGAGCTGCTGATACACCATCAGCCCAGGGCCGTGCAGAATTCGAACCCACAGCAGCTCCCTAGCGACAGGCTCAGGACATGTCTCACCGACCCCTATCGCAGCTTCTCAAAGTGAGGTCCGTGGACGGGTGCCCTCCGGTGAGCTGCCGCTCTTGGTCCCTACAATTGAGTGCGGAAGCTGAAAGTGAGCACTTAGAATCTTCTACAGTCATTTGAAGGAGTCATTTTAGGTCCAATGAGTCTAATTGTAAGAAGCTGAGCTTTGTGTTTACTGTGTCGTCTTTATTCCGTTTTTCTAGTGATTCCTTTTTTTTATAGGTTTTCTGAATACCAAAAGCATAGGGCTTGTCATCTCAGCTACTCAGGAGGCCGAGGTGGGAGGATTGCTTGAGTCCTGGTGTTTGAGATCAGTTGGGCAACGTGGCGAGACCCTGTCTTGAAAAACAAAACAAAACAACAAAAATACATGTCCAGAATGACCTGGAAATAAACCAATGAGTCCTTCACCGTAGAGAGCTTGGGAAGTGCCGGTGTAGATGCCGCGCAGATCAGATCACAGAACCTGTCACGTTTGAATAAGCTCTGTTGCTGACCAGTGCACCCAGGGCAGTGTCCTCGCTCAAGAATGGAGGATGGTCGGCCAGGCACAGTGGCTCACGCCTGTAATCCCAGCACTTTGGGAGGCCAAGGCGGGCGGATCACGAGGTCGAGAGATCGAGACCATCCTGACCAACGTGGTGAAACCCCGTCTCTACTAAAGAAGTACACAAAATTAGCCGGGCGTGGTGGCAGGCGCCTGTAATCCCAGCTACTCGGGAGGCTGAGGCAGGAGAATCGCTTGAACTCGGGAGACAGAGGTTGCAGTGAGCCGAGACTGTGCCACTGCGCTCCAGCCTGGCAACAGAGCGAGACTCTGTCTCAAAAAAAAGAGAGAGAGAGGATGGAGGGTGTTCACGAGACGTGGGGAGGTGTGTGGTCTGCTTGGGCTGCCATGACGAAGCCCCTCAGCCCGGATGCTCACAAAACAGAAGTTAATTTTCTCAAAATCCAGGAGGCCAGAGGTCTAAGATTGAGCTGTTGGCAGGGCTGGTTTCTTGGAAGGCTTCTCTTTGGCTTGTAGATGGCCGTCTTCTCCCTGTCTTCTCATGGCTGCCCCTTACCTGTGCATGTCTGTGTCTTGATCTTCTCTCCTTAGAATGGCACTGTCCAGAGCGGATGGGGCCCACCCATATGGCCTGGTAAGGGTCCCATCTCCAAATGCAGTCACATCTAACCTACTGGGGGTTAGGACTTCGACGAACAAATTTTGAAAGGGCACGATTCGGTCCGTAACAGAAGCATTCACAGGAATTGTCTGTACTATTTCTGCAACTTCTTGTGATTCTTAAGTTATTTCAAAATAATTTAAGGGCTACCTTAAATAATAATTATTAATTATTATATTATATGTAATTGTGATTAAGAGCTACCACTCTCAGCCCTCTGCCACCAGCTAGCACGGCCACTGTCTGTGGTTTATCTCAGACTGGTTCTGTCAGGCACCCTCATCATGCCAGGTTTTGCGGAGCTGCTCTCTGGGATGGAGGCCAAGTGGACATGACCCAGAGCCGCCCGCACCCCAGCTTCTTGCCCTCTGGTCCTGCGCCTCCTTGTCACCTGCACGTGGAGCTGCCTTTGCTCCCGGCTCCCCTCACCTGTCCCCTTTCCTTTCTGGGGTTCCTTCAGGGCACAGGCTGCAGCTTCCTCTCTTTCCCCCACAATACTGCACATGGTAGGTTTCCATAAAGGGTTTTCCTGAGGCGTCTTTGATAGAATGTGCTGGGCAGAGCTTTAATCGCCTCTCTTAAAGTGTTCTCCCTCGACCCTAGAGAACAGTGGGATCCCAGGTCACACACGGGGCGCTAGGTGTGACGTAGGAGTGTCTTGTGGGGCTGGGCCCGCCCTCCTGCCTGCGTCCACCCAGGCTCTGCACACACCCTGGCCACAGGGAGGCGGGCGGTGCTACTCACCTGACAGTGCTCACAGAGCCCTTTTCTTGTTACACGAAGCACTTTGGGTGATGACTGTCCTTTAAACACTGCCGTCCACGGGGAGGAGACAGGTGTGCGCGTGCCTTCCTCGTTTATGGTGTGCTGTTTGTAGCTGAGAAAGCTCAGGCCTGCACCCACAGTGCTGGGTAATGGGTAGTTCCCTCGACCACCAAAACAAATGTCCCTCAGGCCAGGGGTGACCAGAGGTGGCACTGGAATACCGTCTCTTGTCTGTGAACCAGAAAGTCATCGGATCGGTCACTATTCGAAACCATTCTGTTGCTCCAAGAGTTGCCAAGGCAAGGTCGTCCTGATTTTTGAATCAGTTAGTATTTTGCCCGGCCTTGTACGCTCTGCAAAATGTGTTGCCTTCATTTCTTAGTGGATACCCCAAGCGTTGCACCCTGACCAGTGCTCGTCATGTACCCCACTTTCCACCACTGAGAGCCAGCCACGACAGGTGGGTCCCACGGGAGACCCTTCTTGTGTCCTGGCCTCCTCCAGCAGCAGGGGGGCCAGGGACCCAGGACTCATCTCTGTTTTGCAGTATGGCCGTCAGGCATCGTCAGTGAGGGCGGCAGAAAGCTCATTTTGACCGTCTGCAAAGCCGTTAATTCTGTTGAGTTTTTTTCCCTCACGGAGTAGGAAGGAAGGGCTTGTTCTGTTGTGTTTTTTTTCCCGTGGTGGTTCATCACAGAGCTGGACCATGCGTGCAGCGGGCTCTGCTGAGGCAAAGGGAGATTAAGTAGCTTGTCTCGGATGACAGGGAGGCGCACAGCGTTTCCCTGGAGGCATGCATTTTCCCTGGAAGACTCCAGAAGAGAGGAAATATTAAACCTGTGCCCCCAAGGGACTGGGCAACTGTTGCCAGAAGGGGTCCAGAGAAAGCATGACATTTCTTTGAAGTCTTATTTGCTCTCTTAAAACTTCACACACATCTTACATGGAATCCGCAGTGTGCTCGTGCTGGCTGTAACTCACAGTAGTACCTCCCGCAGACACTGGCTAGAACGGATGTTTTAGGACGAGGCACACGTGTGGGCTGTGTGACCAGCCACCCTAATCTCACCTCTGCACACCCTCAGGGGCTGAGGGGGGTTCCCTAGTTTGAGAAGCACCGGGAAGGATGTGGGGGAAGGGATTCTAACCTTAGATGCATGTGTGCTGAGGTGAGGTTTGGAGTGAAGGATTTTAATGCCACCTCCCTGTGAAATTTTACAAGGCTCTGCTTATAATGTGGCAACATTTCACACAGGGAGCCAGTAGCCTGGGGCAGGGAGAGCTGTTGAGTGAAGATAGCCCTACCCCTAGCCCTAGCCCACCCACCAGCCTGTCTGATTTGCTGTTGACAGTCCAGCAGGGTGGGCAGAGGATGATGTCCCAGGTACACACATGTGGGCCGCTGGGGCTGGGGTTGTGTCTCACGTAGTGAGCTCCTGAGTTCAGGTGAAATGGAAGGACACATCTGCTCACTCTCCAACATTTGCAGGACCCTTTTGGGTCTGGATCGGGGCCAGGGCTGTGTGTGTGGAGCTGAACATAAGGGTGTCATGAAGATGACCCCTGACGGCCTCTCCTCCCAGGCACCTGTGCTCTGCAGGAGGCCCCGCATGTGCTTACAACCCTTGCCCTGGCTCTGAGTCACTCCTTGGAGCACCTGCTGGGATGTGTTTTAGGGTGAGGGGCCAGGGCCTGGAGACGATGAGACGGCCTTCCATCTCCATGCGGGTTCTCCCTCGTGCGCGTTCTTCCCCATGCACTCTCCTTCATGCTCTGGGCTGTCTGCTGTCTGTGTGTCTGTCTGTCCGTCCGTCTATCCATCCAGTCTATCTGACTTCCTGCCTGCCTGCCTATCTGCTATCTGTATACCTATGTCTGTATCTGTATCTGTCTATCACCCGCGTGTTTATCCATCTATCCATCCATCCGTCAATACATTATCTATCTGTTCAATCAGCCATCTATGTATCTGTCTACCTACCTATCCATCCATCCATCTATCCATCATCCTTCATGTGTGTTCTCCTGACTCCATGTGAACAAGCTGCCCTCCCCATTACATTTAACTGGAGGTCCTTCCCTATCTTGGCTTAGATCACCCGATCCTGGTGGGATGAGGGAGGTCTCCCAGGAGGAGCTGGGACCTAGAAGTGAACCTGTTTTTTGGGGTTCCAGATCCAGTTGTGTGCAGCTGTGGGCAGAGGGAGGGAGTCTGCTCCGGCAGGTTCAACGTGACACCTAAAGGGTGGTGGGGCAGGGCATGTGCCACAGGGAGATGGGAGGTGTGAGCACCTGCGGGACATGGGGACGGGGCGGCGGCATGTGGGCACAGGCGGTTGTCCAGGCTGGAAGCGTTAGGCAGGAGCAGGCGCCTGATGTGGGGTAGGATCCTCTCCACGCACATCTTTGTTCCAGGTAGGTCTGTTCCCTGGTGCCTGGAGGGGGTTCCCAGGACCACGTGGGCGGTCAAGAGGCCCCAGTGCTGCTGAAAGGAGATGGGCACAGACCTGGACTTGAGCCCACCCAGCATACACGTCAGACACTTCGTGACCAGTGAGACTTCATCTGGCTTGAGTCCCTGGCTCCTCTGCCACCAACTCGGTGTCAGGGCCTGGACCGACCTTTCTGAATGACCCATAAAGGAGAAGGTGTAGGGAAAAATACAGGGTTTTTTTTCTATATTTTCTCCTCTATAGAGGATCTATATCCATACGTATCTGTATCCACCTGTCTGTCAATCAGTCAATCCATCCATCCATCCATCCTGTCTATCTGCCTGTCTGTCTGCTGTCCATCCATCCATCCTTCCACCCTCCTGTCTATCTGCTATCTATCCATCTATCCATCCTCCTATCTGCCTGTCTGCTATCCATCCATCCATCCTTCCACCCTCCTGTCTATCTGCTATCTATCCATCTATCCATCCTGTCTATCTGCCTGTCTGTCTGCTATCCATCCATCCATCCTTCCACCCTCCTGTCTATCTGCTATCTATCCATCCATCCATCCTCCTATCTGCCTGCCTATCTGCTATCTACCTACCTACCTATCAATGTCTGTGTATGTATCTGTCACCCACATGTGTATCCATCTATCCATCCATTTGTTGATATATTATCTATCTATCCAGTCCTCCACCTGTGTATCTGCCTACTTACCTATCCATCCATCCATCATCTCTCTATGCATCCATTCATCATCTATCACCTGTCTGCCTGCCTGTCTATCTGTTATTCATCTACCTATCCATCCACCCATCTATCTATGATTCGTCTATGCAGGTATCCATCCATGCATCATCCCCTGTCTATCTGCCTATCTACATGGAACTCATTAGTTCCTATCGTTATTGTGAAGTTGATTTTGGAAACTTCATCCTCCTTCAGTCTTAGCATAGGAGGTTCAGGGTGGGAAGGGCAAATGATGGAGGCTGTGTTTCCTGGCTCTGCGGCCTTCATGCTTCACCAGAGCCTGTCTTGGCTCCGAGGGCTCAGGAAACAAAACAGTTTGGGCAGTAAAGCTGCAAAGTGGGGAGCGAGAGGCAGGGAGGGGGTGCGACGTCTGCCTCAGGTGTTGGAGAAGAACCATCTCCTGGGTCCTCATACCTATGGTTCCTCACAGGGAAACAGGTCATGCTCAGGAGCTGCAGAGAAATCAGGCTCAGAGGGTGTGGTGGGGGGATCAAGCAGAAGAGGAGGCCAACTTCCTGGAGACCTTGCTCAAGGCCCCGTCCTGGGAGGACTCAAAGGCCCATAGCAGAGAGAAACACTGTGATTCTGAACAAAGACCATAGTGAGCCCAGGGAAAGCACAGCATGGGGAGGAGATGTGCTCACTCCTGATCCTGGCGGGAGGCCAATGGGCCACATGTTACAGGGACTCTGGCGCTCATGCATGAGAGCTGGAGGGCCTGAGCCCCACGGAGTAGATGCTGCACCCCACCCTCTGTGGTTGGGAAGCTCAGGAGTGGAGCTGCTGGTGGGGAGTGAGCCTCTGTCAGGCAGGCAGAGCAGGGGGTGGTCCAGGATACTGGTCATAGGGGCACAGCTGGGACATGCCCCTGGGACATCAGATAGCCTCGTGTCCTCAACATCCACATGGGTTTACCTGGCACCAAGAGGGGGATCTTCTTAAAAGAAGGCCAAATTTAAAAGAAATTTGGAAGTGAGGTTCTGTGAGTTTTTCCACCCCCTCTCCCTCCTCCCACCTCTGCCCCCACCCCACCCACTTCCTTATTTGCTGTTTATCACCTGAAATCTCTGAGACAGGCACCCTGCTCTGGGGACCGAGACCACATACCAGCCCCTGTTAAGAATCAGAGGAGAGGTTTACATGGGAAGCAGCTCGGGCAGCTGGGGAGAGGCCCCAGATCCCCCACCTGCTGCAGCCCACACCACCACGGGGGAGGATGGCCTCCCAGACCCACACCTGGCAAGTGATGCCACCGCAGGCCTGAGTCATCCCCATGAGGTCATAACACGTGCCCACGGCAGTGCCAGCTCTGCACCTTACCTAGACGTGTGCAGTACATGCATATGGCACGTGTCATACGTGTGCACATGGGTAGCCTGTACCTGGTTCTAATACAGGGATGTCCCCATTAAAAGACCCTGTTATGAAGTCATGGAGGTGGCTCATGCCTTTTGTGGGGTCACCTGCCAGGTCTGGGTCCAGGGGACCCTCCTCACACCTGGTCGTGTGGGCTGCCCCGGGTGGGGGGACCTATGGCCTCTCATCGCCTGCACCGTGTGGCTCCCCATGGAAACCTCTCCTCCAATCCCCTGAGTTTACCACTCAAACCAGTCACTGGGCCCCATAGCAACCAAGGCTGGCAACGGTGCCTGCCGCCCAGGAGAAAAATTAGCAAAATCGCTTTCTCTTGGGGAGGGTGTGTGTGTGTGGGACTTTCATTATATAATAGGCCAATGTTTCCAGCTCACTTTCTGGAAACACAGAGGATCCTCTGATGGCATGCATGGCCTGAGGTCACTGTGGCATGCTGTTGGTCACTGTGGTCTCCAGAAGGGCTGCCGGTGACCCTCCCGAGGTCCCAGGGAGCAGCCTGGGTCTCTGCTCTCCTTGGGCAGGGCAGAGGCTCTGCAGAAAGCCAGCCGAGGAAGGAGGGAGGCTGTGCCCTTAGCTCCTGCAGGGGCAAACACTCGCAGCAGCTGCCCTTCTCCCTCCTGGGTCACCCACCTGTCTGGGACAGCCTCGCTTCCTTTCCACCCCTGCCCTCCCCCCATTACTATTCCCGATCACCAAGGCCTATGGCTGATGCTCCACAGAGAGCAATCCAGGGGAGGGTGCCAGGGCCTGGGCTTCCAAGGCCTGGGCTTCCAGGCCAGAGGAGGGAGGAGGCCACTGGGGCCCAGTGCCCTCTAACATGCTGGAGAGGCCTTGTCCCAGCAGCCCCACAGGGTAGAAAACACAACCCAGAGAAGGCCAGCCCTGGGGCCTTGGCTTGGAGCGGCCAGGCATCTCCACACGTGCACTTTGGGCAGAGGGGGCCTCATGGACGAGCCCTTGGATGTGGACATGGAGACGACCTCTGGGCTGAAAGATCCAGCTGGGTTGTTCCTGTGGGCTGTTGGGAAGACCTTTGCTCAGGGAGAGGGCCATGGGTGCAGACATCGGGGACAGATGGAGCAGGAGGGGTGGCTGCATGGAGGCGCAGAGAGAAACATCTAGCATTCTGTCCAGGCGGCCTGCCCTGCCCCGGCCACGATCCCACGCCCACTCCCTGCTGGGCAGATGACAGGCCACGGGGGGCTGTGCAGAGCTGCCTGCTGAGTGGCTCCCTAACCTCGCTCCTTGCTGGGGGCCCAGGGCAGGCCCCGACGGGAGCCCTCCTGACCAGACGCTGGCCGCGGGGCCGCTCCTCCGAGGCTGAGGCACAGCTCAGGCTAGTTAGCATGCAGGGAGCATTGTGCTAGGAGAAATTTAGATGTATTTTTTTTTTTTTTTTTTGCATGTGTGCTTGCATGTAAATGTGGGTAGGTGCTGTCCTGATTGATGGCAATTAGCATTTTCTAACGGGAACAGATGTTCGGATTGCCAGGAGGCTGGTACCTAACGCCCACGCTGCCATCTGCTTGCTGGGCAGGGCCAGGGGAAGCAGCCCCAGCCCGCGGCCCTCCAGTCCTCTGCGGTGTGTACTTAGCAGGATTGTGTGAGATTGTTTCTGGAGGGAAGAAAAATACTAATAAAGTTGTTTTCAGGGTTATAAATAGTTCATGCTGTTTATTATGGAATGGAGCTTTTCTCTGACGAGCAGCTCCGTTTTCTATGTGGCCTGAACAAAGGGAGCTCTGAATGGAATGCACAATGTCAGCTCCCGTGTCGGGGTGAGGGGAGACCGCTTTGGGAAGCCAAGGGCGCGTGCATTTCATCGGCACACGGGTCTGAAGAGCAGAGGAGGAAGGCACGAGGGAGGTGGAGAGAGGAGTAGGGGTTTGGATTGGGGCTTACGGTCCTTCCCTTCCACCTCAACTTCGGAAGGCTGAGCTCATGAACGGGGTCCCTTGGGTCCCCATGATGGTGTGGCGGGGTGGGAGGGAGCTGGGAGATGGGGCCACGTCCTGGTTTGTCACTTGCTAACTGGCCGAGCCTCACCCTCTTCACCTGGACAATTGAGTTAGCGACTATCTGACTTCCCTGAGCTTCTGCAGGGAACGAGGACTAATTCACAACAGGGCCATCCCTGTGCCAGCACGCTGCTGGTATCTGAGCGGCTTGGGTTGGCCTGTTCTCAGTTGTGCTCAGGGCCCTGGAGGGAAGGCCTTGGCCTCAGTGTGCCTGGAACCCTGCATTTCTTCCCTAGGCCAAACAAGATGGCTCCTACCATGCTCCTGGCAGTGGCAGAGATGCATCCTCTTTCTTTTTTTCCTTTTGGTTTCTTAAGGCAAAACTGTTTGTTTGTTTGCTCACTGGCTATAAAAAGAGTTGCCTCCCTTCCTCCCCTCTCCTCTCTTCCCCCCCGGTGTCTGCATGACGGCACGTTCCTCCGACAGGCAGATGTCTGCGGGGGAATCTGTCGCCTGTCCTCCGGCCACCCCGACAGATGTACCGGGCGTCCTTCCTCTGTGGGCCGAGGTACACGTGACACCTCTGTGCCCCAGCTCCGCCTTGATGGGCATCTTCGCCAGGTTGGCTGTGTTGATGGACAGTACCCAGGGCAGGCACAAAGGCCCGTCCACGCAAACATTCCCCGCTTCTCCGGGCTGTCGCTGACATTTCCCCAAAACACCTTTCTGGCCATTTTCCCTCTCCATCGGAACAACTTTGAAGGAGAGGAAATCGGCCGGTCTCCTTGGTGGTGAAGGGACAGTGAACGTTTCCTGACGGGTGCCTGTTTCTCCAAGCCCTCGCCACAGAGCAGGAGGAGCTGGTGTGTTCCCGCATCTTCCCATCTGGATTTCCTGGTCTGGGTCCAGCAAAGCAGCAGTCAAGTTCCCCATAACTGATGGTTGCCAAGGGCTTAGGGTGAAACCCAGGAGGGGTTTGCTTTTGCAGCTCAGGCCTGGGAAACTGTCATGGCTGCTACCGATGGTGATGGAGGTGGTGGTGGTGGTGCAGGTGGCAGTGGCAGTGGTGGTGGAGGTGGCAGTGG